>VZRU01009147.1:115280-134934 GCA_013398155.1 Pedionomus torquatus | reverse complement strand
CTCCCTCCCTCCCCGCCGCCGTCCGCCTCCCCGGGTCCGCGCCCTCCGCCGCAGCCTGCGCGCCCGCCCTGGGTGGAGCGGGCTTCTTTGTCGAGCCGAGACCTGCGCTCCTCTTTCATTCGAGCAGAAGAGGAGCGAGCGAGGAAATAAAAACAAGCCCGAGTTAATGTTTGAGAAGTTCGGGTGCGGGAAAGTCTGGTAGGATTCCTGTTTATGCCTATTTTTGATGAATTCCAGGCAATCGTTCCAAATAACAACCTGCGTCCATTACCTTTCTCTGCAGAAACTGCTTTGGTGTCCTCCATAGGCAGCGGAATGACCTGCTTAAAATGTATATGTGTGTGTATGTAATGTAGTATGTATTTATTTAAAAAATACATCACTGTGTATATGTATATAAAAATCCGCCAGGAGAAATTTAGGCAAAGCACTGTGAATTTTTACTAGTAGATTATTTTGTTCGTTAGCTGGATGATCCATATTAACTATTAAATTGTATTAAAGCAAGTGGGCGGGGGGAGAAGCATCCGAAGGGCCCGTTTTGTTTTAAATCTGATTATATGTAACACCATTTCCATACAGATCTCACTCAATTTGTTTGATGCATCTAATTACCTAATTGATTTCAAGTCTCAAGGTAGATAGGGTCAGGCCTGGAACGCTCTGATGGAAGCTCTGTAAGGAAAACCTAACGCTTGAGGAACAAGGACACTGCTTACTGCTGGTTCTGTTATTCAAATGAAATATAAACCTGTTGTTGTGACTGGTTTGGGTAATTGCATTTCTGTTCCTTTCTTTCACCCTCAAACACTGGATGACAGTTGTGATTGATTTCCAGTGCTGTTAGTTAGTAACTATGCTTAAAGCTTTACCTACAGTTAAGTTGGATAAATCAATTTTCTTTTTTTCAATCCTCAGCTATTTCTGGTAGTAATCCTGTTGGCAATGGTAAATGAATACCATTTTCACACCATAAGTGACCACAGTTTGCTGGCAAACTAATTCATTTGGATTTGGTTAGTGTAACTCTAACATTTGGGTTAAATCTTCCACCATAAATTTCTCTTTTCATTTTCTCATGCTTAAAAAATTATTTTGGGGACTGAAATGCTCATATATGCCAGGCTGAAGTGATTTTTTTTAATAGGCTTTTTTGCAACTGGTTGGAGTTTGGGTGTATGTTTAGGTGTGTGCAAGGAAAATAATACATATATACATATTTATGAACATATGTGCACTTCTTCACAATTTTTTTCAAGATATTCTTCCAGAAGATCACAGTACATCCCTTATATTCTTTAAAAGAAGAACCCCACACAACATTTCCAAGTAAAGATGAGGAGCTGAGAGATATTTTTGTTATCATATGGCAATAAAAGTTTGTGTGAGAGGACCAGTGCTTAGGACATTGATTTGTTTAAAGGCAAGTTGTGAGTTTAGCCATGCTAGGAGAAGATATTTAGGATAAAGTACTCCTTCCCTGCACATGTCTTAGGGCCTGGGCATCCATATGAGTGGGAAAGCCTTCCGTTCTTTGTTTCTTAGAATTTACTGTACAACTCTACTCATGTACCTACACATTGCCAAACTAATCCTGTTTGCTGTTGAGCTATACACAGTGAACTACTTCCATTTCAGCACAGATTCCTACATGCTAAATTATATCCTGGGCATATGTCATGGAAGGATCTTTTAGCCTCAAAATGGAAATTGTTTGAGCTTGTCAGAGTCCTTTCTTATATTCCACAGAGTAGCCAGTGGACTGTCAGAAGGTGATTGATATGCATAAAGAGGTGAATATAAGTATGAGAAGTTTTTGAGTTCTTTTATGCATCCTAAATCATAAACCCAGCTTTTTCATGGAAAGGACACAAGTACAGTGTGTATGTGTAGGAAAAAATAGTTAGGAATATATGTGGGGGAAGGGAAGACTAATATATTCTCAGAGTGAGACCTATGTCTCCATTTTAAACATACAGTATTTGAGTTTATGACTGGGGATCTCGGATACTACCACAGTAAAAATAATAGTAATAAACAATAGTGTGGTATGAAAGTGATACTTGGGGGTTTGCTGTGACTCCATCCATGAAAGATGAGCTTTTACCCTAGTACACAGTTTGTTAATATATATGCAGTCATTTTTGGAAATGTTTTAAACATTTACTGATATCACTTGATCTTTGCCAATCTCTGTAGCTAAGTATTTAGCACCTGGAGTCCAGAACTGCTTGTATCATAGTTTAACTTTTTGAACTTATTCTCCAAAGTTCTGGAAAATCCATTGTTTTTCTAACTAAAGGGATTTTCTACACACAAATGTGTGATGATTTTTGGCCTGAGATTCTCACACCTTTTCAAAGCTAGAAATAGATTTACAAAGTGAGTGAAAGGTAGAATCAGCCATTTCTGGTCACATGGAGTCTCTGATCCTGTTTTTTCAGGGTCATAAGCTGTTGGACCTTATGACTTGCTGGTGGGGACTGCTTTTTGTCCTATTCCGTAGTGAAACTGAGGCTATGACAAGATGAAGCATCAATGTTTAGTCCCAAGAACTTAATTTCAGCAGCTGTCCAAAGCAGATCAATGGTTTATAATGGGATAATAAACACATAAGTAAAATAGATTGGTAGATAGTCTATTTCATTATAGATCTGTCTTATTTTACACGTGTTGAGAGCTACATCATGGAGCGAAGTTTCAAGTTTTCAGTATCTCTTTGTTAGGATGCCCATTTCCTGACTTTTTCCTTATTTTTTAAATTTAATTTTTATTTAAGTAACTTCTGAAGCAGATGTTTTGTTCTATTAGACCTAGACATTATAATGATTGATATGTCATACTTTCAAGTTTGTTTACATACACTGTGTTCTGTAGGACTACAGGTGTTCAAGAATTACTGTTACCAACACATGGGGAGTCTTCAGTTTTCACAGAAGAGTAATAAATAACTGGATATATTGTGATGGAGGAAATGCTGGAGCAGGGAACTGTCTTGCTTATGCTCAGCCACCCAGCTCTCTTCCTCCTTCCACCTTTTTTATTTCTCCTGCAAAATAAACAAACTGTTCTGTGAGCAGCAGAACTAATAAAGTCTGGTTTCCAAAAACTCCAGCTCTCCCAGGTCCTCCTGACATGAGCATTTGGTAAAAGACGGCAGAACTGTGACTCACCAGGAACCATGTAGGTGCTGGCTGTCTGGTCAGTACATGCCCAGTGGTTACCCAGTTGAGCAGTGATACAAACAGTGTTTGTTGCCCCTTTTTTCATTAGGGGTACCTCTTAGCTACTGACTTGACATAGAATCATAGAATAGTTCGGGTTGGAAGGGAGCAACCCCCAGCTTAACTAATTCGGACTGATTGTTACTTCTGTTCACTTTGTTTCGGTTTTACTATTCTAGGCTTTGTTTTCCTGTTTCCACTATTCTTTGATTCATCTTTGTTTTGCTGGGTTTTGTCATATGATAATTGGCTACTTGAGAAAGCTCCTGTTCTTATGTCAGATGGTTTCTCATTTTGACATTACCTTGTCCGTTAGCTTTCTTTATAAATGTAAGTAGTTACCTTCACTGAAAAAGGTGAGAATAACTCTAAGTATTAAGATATTTAGAGGAAAAGAATTACAATGAAGGTACAAAGAGACTGCTAGTGCAGTGGAGTTAAGGAAAAAATATTGGAAAGAGGAAAGCTGATGGTGCAATCTATTGCATCTTCAAGTAATGTATGAAGAAGTAGTGGAAATAATGGACAAAATACTACAAAATTAATTTTGGGAAAGTCCTAGACTGTAAGGAATAAGAACCAGTTATTTTATATAGTCCACCTTTGAGTTTCATGATTAAAACCAGAAGAAATGTGAACTAAGACAAAGTGGCTCCCCCTTTTCCTACTTAATGATCCAGAAGTTTCTGCCCAAAATGTAAAAGTAATGGGGAAGGGGGAGAGAAGTGTGGAAAGATAAAAGAAAAAATATATTTTGCTGCACAACTATGTGTTAATAATTCAAGGAGACACTGATTTTTTTATTATTTTTTTTAATGGCTAAGGATTCCCTTGTATCAGCTACAACTTTCCTATTGTGTACATAACTCCTAGGCTTGAGAAGAGAGTCGGTCATTAACATGGTGTAAATATGTAGCAGTGGCTGTCCTGAGTGAGCCCAAAACTCTTTTTAGCCTGGCCCTGCTCCTGAGGGTGACCAGCAGTGCAAGTGTAAGGAAAAGTGCTACAAATGCAGAGTTGGCAGTAAAGGGCGAAGGACATACACCTTCAGAGCAGTTAGGCGCCGTAATTAATTTGTGTCTTTTTGCAACCCTTGCCTCTTCTCTGTATTGTAATACTGGTCAGGAGGCTGCTGCCTGTTGGGTTTCAGTCAAGGAGGGCTGAGCATGGGGGAAAACCAAACAGAAGTCTTTTAAAAGATAACTTCTTATTAATGTTTCTAATGCAACTTTCAAATATTACCAAGAGACAGGAGAAATGAGTTAAATGCAGCCTGCAAGGGCAGAAGAGGGTCTTTTGTGTACCAGAGGAAACCCAAATCTGCTGAAGGTGGCTTTAGTCTTAAATCTGAAACTATCGAATTCTGTGTTTCAGAACTTGTTCCACAGTTCAGGGCTCTGAAACCTCTCTGGGTGTATTACAGTGCAATGAATAGGAAAACAAGTTATTAAAACCAAGTTACTAAGTAAATTGAGTACTGAGTATTTTCAATCAAGACAAATTGTTACAAAGACAAGAATGTTCACATTTTGCTATGCTAACTCTGTAACTTTGTAGCCTCTAAAGTGGCAATAAAAACCAGCATATAATAATATTATATCTTACCTGAATGTTTCATCATGTACTCTAGAGCTATTTACACGCTATTCTAGAAAATGAAGTGTGTTAGAATTAGAAGCTATGCTTAGGAGTTATTTGATGAAACAGAGTTTCTTGATACTGTAACCAGTTCTAATTTCTGTGTGTTTGTTTTTGCTTTCAACCTTGTTTTCATAGGATTTTTGACTTCTTGGAGAAACAGTAGAAAATGCAAAACGAAATAATAAAGCCTGCTAAATATTTCTCAGAAGTGGAGAAGAGTGTGCTGCTTGCATTAGTTGAAAAATACAAATACGTGCTGGAATGTAAAAAAAGTGATGCAAGAACTATTGCTCTGAAACAACGTACCTGGCAAGCACTAGCTCATGAATACAATTCACAGCCCAGTGTATCACTGCGAGACTTCAAACAGTTAAAGAAATGCTGGGAAAATATCAAGGCACGGACAAAAAAGATAATGGCACATGAAAGGCGGGAGAAGGTAAAAAGAAGTATTAGTCCACTTATAAATACTCACATCATAGGGAAAGAGAAGATTGCTGGCATAATGCCTGAGCAAATGTACTTTTTGCAGAGCCCACCAGAAGAAGATCCTGAATATCAGCCTGATGCTTCTAGTCAAGGTATACATGTTACTGTAATGATGAAAGTAGTATTCATTTGTGATCTTGCCAGTGGTTCTCTTTCAGCAGTCTAAATCTCTCCACTTATTTGAGACTGCTGGTTACAGAAAAGTAATTTCAGAGCTACAATATTACAAGACTGCATGTATTTCCCAAGGCCTCCGGGAGTTAAACTGAAGTTTTAGTCAACTTTTTTTTTCACCAGTTTGTGTCATATCTGCTGCTTTGCGGCAGGCATCACAGTAGCTATCATGCTGGTTTTCCAGAGAGCAGTCCCAAGGATATTTTGATTCTTTATAAAGTATAATTTTGCTGGGAAAAGGTTGCCTGAGCATTAAAAAAAAAAAAGCTACCAGCAGCAAATTGATACACAATTTTCTACTGCAAGAGTTCCCTGTAGGTCTTTCCTCCTTTGTTTTCAAGGACTAAAAAGAGTATGTAGAACCATATTTCACACTGCAGTCCACACTGGAGAATGGCCTTTCTGAAAAAGTTCAGCACTACATTCTTCTTGGTTTGGCAAGCATACACAGAAAGAATAATCCAAAACCAGAAGGGAGGGTGGCTACAGTGGTTTCTCGCAAAATTTATTATGTCAGGATCACACAGAGAAGACTGTCCCTGCTCAAAAGACAGCAGTAACTACATTGTTAGATAACATTCTTACATTGTCTCTTTCATAAATCTATTTACCATAAGTAGTCATCAGGATTTGTAAAGGAATGTATTTTGAGACCTTTATTTGCAGTGGTAACTATTTTATTTCATTCTCTTATTTCAGAATAACTTTCTCAAAGTTAGAATAATGTAAAGTTTTTTTTCCTAAAAATATACACCAGTGTGTTTATGACATGTACAGTAGGGATAAGGGAGGAATAAGTAGTATTCTTTCTGGTATACCCTCAGTCTTCTGGTATTCCTGTTCATACAGCTCTTTATCTGACCCTCAGATCTTTCATAAAAACATTGCAAGTGACATGGGAATTTGGCTTAAATAGCTGCATTATGGTTCAGCTCCTAAGGTTAGGCTTCACCTATGTTTAGGTGTGCGCTTATAAATGTCTCCATTCACTTTAGTATTCTGAACTCCCATTATTGCCATGGAGCTCTGTCAACAGAGCCCAAAGTAATTCAGTTGAGACCATTATGCTACTGGTATTTTGTAACAGAACTGCATTATGTAATGCTGTCGTACAGAAGCACAAGGTTTAGATGCATACACCAATAACTATATTATCACAAGTTTGTGTTTCTTAAGGGAGGAGGGAATACTATAATGCTTTTTCCACTTATGTTTTGCAGAGTCATTTGTTGTCTCAAGTAGAGAACTTTGTGATGAAGAGAAAGAGCTGGTACATTTCCCAGTGTGTGAAGGTACCTCCCAACCTGAGCCTTCATGTTCTGATGTCAGAATAACAGCAGATAAGAACTACAGAAGTAAAGCGTCTCAGGAAAGTGCTCTGAAAAAGATGCATGAGGAAGAACATCATCAGCAAATGTCAATTTTGCAACTGCAGTTAATCCAAATGAATGAAGTTCATGTGGCAAAAATACAGCAAATAGAAAGAGAGTGTGAGATGGCCGAAGAGGAACACAGGATAAAAATGGAAGTGCTAAATAAAAAGAAAATGTATTGGGAGAGAAAACTGCAGACCATCACAAAAGAATGGCCTGTATCATCTTTTAACAGACCCTTTCCTAACTCACCCTAATTCAAAGGGGCAGAGAATAAGTCCGACTAAGCACATTTATGAGTAATGCACACTGGAAAGAGGGTTTTTCAATGTGATAGTACAGGGACAGGATAGGTGCCCAGCTGGTAGTGAACACACTTTGACTCTTCCCGTTTAGGGGAACAGTAGTAGAGTCCACCAAGGGGAACATTGCATTGTTCATTTGTAGGTGGTTCAGATTTGTTTAATTTTCAGACATGCACAGTGTTCTAAAATGTGAATATATTTTCCCCCCTCAGAATACCCTAACATCCTTTTGAAGTTTAAGGTACCCCGGGTATTCTTACATTGGATGCTCATAAGAAAACAGCTTTTAACATCAGGTTACAGTGTATATTTTTATTTCTGTCTCTTCCTATTTCCCGAATGAAGGCAACATTTGGAGTTGCTCTCTGCTATTGAGACAAAAGGTGATTGACAGATATTGTTTGGATTGTTATACTGGGGCTTAGGGAAAAAGCCTTGTCTGTGCTTAATATAGTTCATAACTTACTCTTCATAGAAGATGTGAAAATTAAGGAAGTTGCACAAGGAACACTGTAGTAACTGATCCCTTTGCTTGTGAAGAACAGTAGTATTTTCCAGCTGAGTGGCAGTTTGAACAAATGATTGTGGACTGGCCCTCCAGTGTCTGAGCCTTGACCCTTAAGAAGTTGGAAAGAAGGTGACTTCTTCCTCAAAAGCTGTTGTCCCCTTTCCAGGCCCATCTTGTATTCAACTAGAATACCAAAACAAGAGGGTCGTGTGCTGATGCCAATGCTGTGTACTGTTCACTTGGAGTCATTCTGAGAGAAGGAGCTTTTTAACAATTAATAAAGCTCTTAAAATGTAGCAAGCAAACCAATCCATTGGCTGTACTTGATGATGTAGCAGGAGTATTTTAGCCTGTCCTTAGCTACAGGAAAAAACTAAGGCTTCTTCTATGTCCTTGCATATAGGGTGGGAAGCAGTTCAAGGAAATCGTTGCTGTCTTGGAACGCTGTTCTGTTTTGTTCTGTCCTGTTTGTTACAGTGGAATGTTTCTTGCCTTTGTTGTCAATGAAGGGTGTTAGACATGATTTGTAAGAAAGCATTCACCTGGAGGTCCCCACAGAGTTTGGGGTCCTGGAATAGTGGATAGTAGGGGAGCACAAATAAAGGTGATCCTTCCCCGGGCAATCATTTAGTCTAGTGGGGCAAGGGTTAAGAAAATGTGAAATACAGAACTCCACAAAGATTCCTAAGAACTTATGTGTGAAAAGCTGTTTTACAGGAAGGCATTCAACCATCATTTGAAGCAGCGAGAAAAATTAACAAAATTTTCATTAAAAACCTGAGCATCCCGTTATTCAATAAAGTATTTTCAGATCATGATTTGTGAGGGCAAGTCCGTACAGTGAGCAACATATTCAAGTTAGGATATATTGCAAAACACTGTTCTTCTCAGTTACACTCCTATCTCTTCGTGAGATGTTCTTTCTGCTAGAGTTTTTTTTGGGTTTGTTTGGGAAGTGATGGTGGGGTTGTGTTTTTTTCTAGAAGGGCTTTTCCTGCTGGTGATTCATCTTTGCAAGTGCTGCCATTATCAACCACAGTCCTCACTGTGGTTAACGCTGTGGTACATGCAGTGCTCCCTTCGATGTGCTAACACCAGCAAACATGTTGGCAGTGATTTATTGCAACTTATTTTATATGACAGAGAAAAAAATTGCAGAGCTGCTGCAAGATCAAAAAAATAGGCCACATATGAAGTCCAAAGACAGATCTTTTTGACAGCAAAATCAGTTTTCTTATAAATTGGCTTTATGAATGAAGCACAGGACTTCCAAAGAAGGATGTCATTATGGACACCTTTTTCTGCTGAATGGAAACACTTTCAAAAGGTAGGACAATCCTGTATAATAGCAGTAGAGGCAAAAGAAAGAAGTAAACAGGAGCGAGAACCTTTTTATTCTGAGGTTGCATTCTGTGCTCTGGAAGATGAGTCAGTTATTTAAGTGGTTATGACAATTGTTCAGTCACCATCCAGAAAAAAGGACGGCAAAGATGTTTCTCTTAACCAGTGATGGGATTCCTTCCACGCTGCTTTTAAGTGAAAGTAATTTGAAACTATGAAATTGAAACTGTGTATGTTAAGGTGTCAAAAGATGGAAGGAGACAACTTCAGCACTGTGAAGGGAGCAAGAATGGAGAAACAATCCAGGTCTAGAGAGCCCTGTGAGAAGGTATGAAATAGGCCAGAGAGAATTTCATGATATGCGAGATAAAGGTAGTTTTGTCTCCTGAAAGTTATACCATTGCTTATGAAAGATCGTTTTATTTTTATATTAAAAAAAATAATTTAAAATCTGAATGTTTTTAGACTGTACTAAGTGGGCAATGCCTTGCATTTTGGTATATAAACTTCCTCTGGGACCAAAAGTTACCGTTCTTAGGCTGAACAGTAGCCCCTTTTAATTCAACTTCCATTTACAAGAAAACATTAGAGGAAAAAATTAGAAAGAGTAAAGATGAAGATATGAAAGAAAGAATGCTCCGTACATGCATAGAGGAAGAATGGTAACGTCACACCTAACACAAATGGTACAAGACGCTTTTGTGGTACAGGTAATAGATGTCTTACTGGCAACACGGGCTTTCCCAGCTGTGGTTGACTGTTGGGTGACAGAAAAATGCAAAACAACAAGATGAAGTAATGCATCTCCTTTCCGGGCTTTGGCTTCTCCCTCTGAAGGCTTTATAAAAAGTACTTGGTGTGGGGGAGTTCAAACAACTGGAGAAATATGGCCTTTACCATTTTTTTTGTCATTACTGCTTCTGCTGTTAGGATTAATCTTTTCTTCTCTTTGACTTTTCTTCTGTTTATCATAGGCATCTCAGTATGTCCATTTGTTCTTCTCCCTTTCTTCTAGCTTACATCATTCAGATAATTTCACATAATTGTGTATTCCTGTTAACTATTTGGCCAAGCTGTATAGGTTATTTTCACTAGTTTTTTTCATATATAAAATACAGCTGTATTTTAAGAAGAACAACACACCTGTTCTTCCATTGATTTTTTATGCAAGTTGTTGGCAGGAATAAAATTGAAAGTTATATGGGGGTAAAATTATCCCTACTTCATAAGAAAAAATATACACCAGCCATGTTATGGTTATTGTTCTTAGCTTCTATGTTCTTATGAAGAGAAACTATGACCAAGATGCGTTGACTTCTTTTATGATCCCCAAAATGACACTAGTCTAGCTCCAAGTGCTTTCTCTGCTTGGAGATCATCTAGTTTGTTACCTGATACCATCTCTTTATTTGTTGATATTTTTTTCCTGTATTTCCTCCTTATGTCTGTGTTCCCCCTTAGTTTTTTAACTAGCAATATGAGCAGGGGATTTCCTCCAGAGTTCTGTGTTTCGCTCTTTCCTTTCTTTTGCCCAGATTATCTGTTATAAAAACATCTGAGCGTGCAATGGGTGCTTTTCACAGTCGTCATCTTCCCTTTCCACCAGAAGCGCATTTAGTAAGCTTTTTCTACACAGCTGCCTAAACATTCTGGACTCTGTGCAGAGACTGGGAAACATACCAGAGGATTTTCAAAAGAGGGTAGTATAGAGAAGGGGCTGAACAGAGAAGAGCACTTTCTCCATTCCAGGTCTATGTAATCTTGGACGACAGTCTCTGACTACAAAATCAGTCATCGGGATCAGAGCTAATACAGGATGCTGAAGCTGTGTAAGTGGTTCCAATTCTTCATAAATCTTTGGAGTTCTGCAGAGGCTAGGTTTGAGGCTTTCTGATAACAAAGTTCCTTCTTTCTAGGTAGTGGAAGAGTTTCAGTGGAAGATTTTCACAGATACTTCTTTACCTTGACAAATAACCCATCCTGCAATCTATTATACTGATTTAAATGCCCAGGCTGCTCTGTCACAGGAGCAAAGGATCTCACTGCTTGCCACAGACCCTCTCTGTGATGTCCATTTTTCCAGTGCAGAGGTGTATTTAGGCAGGGCTGAAAGACACAGCCCTCCTGGCCAGCCCCTGCTCAGAGAAGCAGTCCTTATCGGGGCAGGGGCAGCTGGTGTGGCTGCTCTCGGTGCTCAGACCACTGGGCTGAAGTAGTCCTGTTGCAGCCCTGTGAGCAGAGAAGGGTGGCTGGGTGGCTTGGGGCTATCCTTTTCTGAGTTATACCACATCCAATGCAGCTGAGGACGCTGTCCTGAATTTTGTTTATTTTGTTTAATCTTTGTGTGTTTCCAATACCAATCTTGGCAGTGTCCCAAGGATTTATATGATTACAAAGATGCTTCTCAATGACCTTTTGCAGATTTTTTTTTTATTTGCTGGTTGTAGCTGTGGTGACTTTTATGATATGTCTTTCTCTTTTTTCCTCACTTTAACACTTCCAGTTTCATTCTGAACCTCTGTGATGTGGGGTTTGTACAACCCCACATCCGTGCAGTATCATATTTTCAGGTATTTTTCTCACAATGTCACTGGAATTATAAACTGCTACACATTTATATATTGTTACTTTGTGAGCAGGTGAATTACACGTAAATCTTAAAATAACATTTTAATTGTAATTTTTTCCAGGCAAGTAAAGTCACTTGCAAATAGTCCTGGGATTTCACATTTTGAGCTAGCTTGTTCAAAGCTATTTTTATCACTGATACATCCTAGTTGTTTTCCTAAGATAATTGCCTGTCTTTTTGTGTTATTTTTCTGTTTCTTCTCAAAGCAGCTGGCTGGAAACTCACACATCATCACTCTTCTTGACCTTTGTCTCTAGTTAGATATTCAGAAATGTTTCCATGCAAAGTAAGTACTAATGTGTGCTAAAATTAATACATTTAGGCTAATAAAATAAATCAAGTAACAAGACGATAGGATAATGCACAGCATCTGTTAATATAATTTTAAAAACATTACAGAGGACAGCTCTGTACGTTTGAAAAAAGAATAAAGACAATTTGTTGCCATCTATAAGAATAGGATAATAATATATTTTAACAGTAAAACCAAGTAGTGATCTCTGTTTCCAGTATCACAGATTAACTTCTGTGCTGCTGATTTACAAGTGACTTTGCTTCTTAGATTATTTTTGTCTTTTTAATTATTTTTTTTTCCCATGGTATTACATGAAACAGCTTGATTCTATTATCTGTAAAGAAGACACACATAGAAACGTACACAGATTTCCGCACCTAAAACAAGAGCAATAAAATAGAAAAGTACTAGTACTAGCTGTGGTTCTGAATATTTTACTATTCTGGTGGTGAAAGTTTTAGGCATCTTATAACACCATCAGTTATGTTAATAGCGCTGAACAAATTAAAAACTAGAGAAGGAAAAAAAAAAAAAACAAATGGGCTGGTATGTCTTTTAAAGTGAGTCAGAAGTGAAAGTAGCTCTTAGCTATCCTAAGAGGTAAGACTGTCATGTATGTTGAACAGTTCCCCCACATGGTCTTTACCTTCCCTGATCACTGTTTCTTCCAAAACTCTGGACACATCCATCATACCATTCCCAGCTCCAAGCGCCTGACAATAAAAAAAGTAACCACATCGAGTAGGAATCTGAGCAGAGTTATTAGACCTCACTCTCTACTAAACCGAAGTTGGACAATTTTCTCAGACTGTGGAAAGGCATGTGAAATTTGTCCAGCACAGTCTGCCAAATGGCACAGGCTACAGGGGAAAAGGCAAAGGTTGTCCACTGCATGTGCCCTCTAAAACTGTTGCATTCGTGAGGGCACGTGGATGCATCTCACTGAATGGTCAATGCCTTTAACAGCAAGAATCAAGAAGTATTTTTGCCAATTTTCTAATTCACCCTAGTCTAGATTTTTCAATCTGTCAAAACAGCCACAGAAGAAAAAAAAAAAAATAATTAAGCAGTCAAAATAGCTAGAAACAATCTGTTGCCTTCCTGATGAAAAAACTGGCTAGATAAAAAGCTACCCTATGTATATTTATTTATATATATATATTTAGGGAAGGAGCCCTCTAATGTAACAGAAATAAAGCAAGATAGATTTTTTAGATAATCCTTATTTAATTTATGTGCTTTTTTAAAAAAATGTTGTTTGAGATTGTTTGTTTTCCTTTTGTTATTCAGTCCAGCTGCAGAATAGTTGTGTGCTTCGGCTTCTGACCAAATGTTAGAGCACCTAATTAATCAAATTTGTTTGGCAAGAGGGTAGAATTAGGTTTGCATTCAGCACAACTTGAGATTGATTGGGTATTCCACTAGTCTTCAGATATTTCTTCTCAGATAGAAGAGGCTGCTCTTGGATGGCCTTGAATCTGAAGCTGGCATTATACACCAATTTATTAGTAATTTATTATTTATATGTCACTAATGAGGTGACATATAAGCTGCTCAAGTTCTGTCCATTATTTGGTCACGTACAAACCCCTTCCCTTTTCTTAGAATTATGCCCTAAAGTTATGGTCTAAGCTACACCCTAAGCTGAATCACCCACATAAATTCCTGCCACATATTCTGTATCACCCTATAATGAGCAGAAAAAAACCTTCCCGCTTCTGTTTAATTGTGGAGTTTTGAAATTTTGCCGTGTTACTCTCACTGAAGCTTTACTAAATGTTGTTTTATTTTATTAGACACCTACGTGTTCCCACAGAACCGTTCTTCAACTCTAGGAACCACGTGCCATCACAACTTTTGAATACCAAGCCTATGGACTGTACGGTCTGAATTGACACACACTTGATAAATTCCATTTATCTGAAAAAGCTCTTGTAAATGCTCTCACATACTGAGACTCTGAAAAGTACAAATTAGGGAGGTGATGTGATGGATTTGGTATTTAAACCAAGGCCGAAATTTTGGCAGACTGGGAGTTATCGGTGCTGACCTAATAGAGAGGTTAAACCTCTGCTTAAGCAACAATAACGTCCAATCCAAATACTGCCTTACCTCCAACTTTCTGTCTAAAATGAGGTGTAGTAAGAAGTCCTTGCCAAATAAAGCAACATTAGGTTCCAAAATGCACTTGTTTTGCTTTCAATTACTGGCTCGCATGAGGGCTCTGAGGCTAGACCGGGCTTTGTCTTGCACACCATTGGTGGCTGATAGCATTTGAGGAAGACTTCCCATACTGATTTTGTCCTGTTCCTCTTGAATACAGTGCTCCTACTGGGATGCACTTAGCCAGGGGGTGGTGTCAGCTGGACAAGGGCAAGGGACTCACATTCTGAAGTTGTTTGTCACCAACTTCCCGCATCTTTTCCGATTACCAAATCAGTAGTAGGGGATTAATTTGAATAAAAATGAGGGGCTTTGGCCATCAGGAACAATCATCATTGGTAACAGTGTCACTGAGGTGCCTTGTTACACTGATAACGTGGCAAACTTAGAGTAATACTCTACAAATGATCACAATGGTACTTTCAGCCAATTCTGGGGTAAATCATGATTTTACTTCTCTTGTAGACTCATAAATGAATTGCTTACTTTCAGTTTATACTTCCATAGTTCCACTGAAGCCAATACATTTCTCTACTTGTTGCCACTGACTTGGTAAGTGTAGAACTCCATTTTCATTCTGGTCCAAATGCCACAGCCACCAGCACCACTTCTGTGACTGGCTTAAAATTAAGCCCTTCTCTTACATACAGCATGGACATTAAGTGGCCCAAGCCCCATGCCACTGTAAAGTCAAGCCCCCATCTCATCACAACTTAAAACACAAGTAGGGACATAGCAGCAGCAGTGGGTCACTTCGGTGATCTGTAAAAATGGCTTTGGGTGGTAAGCAATGGGGTTTTTAAATTGTTATATATTAAAATCTTCCAAATCACAGGACGGGCTAAAATTATGCCATGAAAATGTTCAACTAATAAGAGTAATACATTACCACAGCTTCAGTCTGATAGATTCAGTGTCCTGTTAGGATTTGGTTAACTAATACAGTTATTATATCACACATGCATGTTCTCACCTTTCTTCCTTGTAAAATCTTTGCTACTTCCATCAAATCAATGGGCATTCTTAATTGAAAAAATAAAGCCAACTATGTTAATCCATCCCCAGTTAGATGTATACATGAATTCAACCAAATGAACGATATAGGAAATCTTTTTATATNTTTCCTGGAGAGTCTAAGGTTAAATAATGAGAGATCTGATCTTCAGCTTCTCAAGATGCAGACATTCTGACACTTTAGATCTTTACCAGAAAAAAGTTCTGGTAAGCCATAAATGCAAATATAGAGATATTCCAGTTGTCTTACTTCCCAGAGAAGTAGAAGCCGCAGCCCTTTCTTTTTGTGGTAGTTTTTCTGAACTTCCAGTCACAAGGTGTACAAGCTGTTTTGCCACCAACTACCATCCAGTAGTGCTGCTGTAGTTACAGTGCCTGTTTTTCCGAGGTGCTGACCCACTGTCTTCAGCAGGGGTCATGGCAAGTCAGAACTTCTGGGCAGAATTTGCTCTAGAAAGCATGTGTGGGATTTTCAGTAGAGCATGTTGGTTATACTTTCAGATCCCACCAATTTCCATGGAGCACTGGAGCCCCACTTCACCTGGACATCTTCTGGAATTTCCAAACTATGTGAATACAAGGGAAAAAAAGTAGGTTTTGCTTATCAAAAGCAATCACGTAAGAATTGTCTTTACCATTTTTACTTCCGGTGCTTTTTCGGGGACTATTGCTAAGTGAGTAAGAACCTCTCTTTTCCAAAAATTCATGCCGTTTAACAGAAACAACAATACTCAAGAAGTGACTACTCATTAAGAGGGAATTCGTTTCCAAATGTGTTATTGCCATTTCTGCCAAATATGTACTGTCATCTTGTGATCGTGGTGGTCCATTGTGGTGGACATGTTTTGAGAAGTCTTACTTCTCAAAAATCCTGGCCAGGATTTTAGAAACCTAAAAAAAAAAAAGTAATTTTCACTTTAATTTGCCAATGACCCAGGGTATTATTTGAGGTGGTTGTGAGAGGTTCTCTCTCCACCATCACCTTTTCTTATCACAGAATCACAGAATCACCTAGGTTGGAAGGGACTTTTTAAGATCACTTAGTCCAACCAGTTTCCTGCAGAATCTTCCCCTATTTTGTATGTATCTTTCACTAGCAGTGGAATTGCACCAGGATTGTCACCTTTGGTCAAAGAGACTGCAAGGATACCCTGACAACCTCTGAAAGTGGTAATCTTTCCACACATGCTCAGGGGGTTCAGGATCACTGCAGTCTAAATACAGAGGTACTGAAAATCAGACCTCTGAAGTACTGCCAGCACAAAAGCCTGAGAATCTCAAGGAGAAACTTGAATCTAGGCGTTCCTCTTAGTCATTTTTGTATACGTGGTCAAATAATTAGGAAACCCCTCTTCCTTTACACTGTGTTGTATTTATTATGTGACATGAGATTCTGTTGTATTTTAACAGTATATAAAATTACATTGTGCCGTGTTTGTGCTTTTTGTCAGTGAGCATCTAAAATGGAACTAGCACTTGAGTATTGGGCTATTTGTCATAAGATAATTGAAAATGTATACACTCCTGCTGATACTAAATATTTTAATGGCGAATTAGATGGTATCTCTTGTGGTCTTTGCCTTTAATTAGCAACAGTTTCTGGATTTTGCTTTTAAAATTGCACTAAAAATGATACATTATTTAAGATCCCCTTTTTAGCCGAATGATAGCCAGAGACTAATCTGATTTTCCTAGCACTTTCCTAGCTTCCGACATCTCACCCATTGTAAATTGTTGGTTTAGTATGTTAGTGCCTCAACCACCATCAAAGCGGGTTCTGTCCTGCACAGAAGTAGCTTCTGGAATTGCACCTTTAAACAACTTTTTTTTTTTTTTCCTGTTGTTTTTAATTGGTAAATAATGCCCACACAGTTTGAATCTCTAAGGACCTCACAATATGTCTGGGTATTTAGAAATGCTGAGAAATGGAGTTTTCATTATTTTTATTATGTAGCTAATTTTCATAGCAATTCTTTGTTTTTCCTACAGAAACAGTGAGTAAAAGGAGACAAAGGTAGGGCCCTAAAATGTATACTTTCTAGAGGTTTGAAATCCAATGAAAAGTACCATTGGAGGAAGAGACTCAATAATTGTCTAAGTGAGGGGAATCTACTGTACATCTGAAACTCACACAGTATGTAATAAGGATGACTAACTGTACATTTTAGTGCCTTGTTTCTTGTAAAATGTTTAATCATAAATTACTCAACATAAGTAATTAAGAATTTCTAAGAAAATGTATCTAAATATTGTTAATAGAAACCATATATTCACAGAAGAGTCAATAAATCATCAACTATTGTTATGCATTAACTAGATGAGATTTTTAGTCTCCATTCTTTCTGAGTTGTTTTCAAATAGTGTCATTTAAGTTACACACAACCATGCTATTTCTGTCTTCTAAACTAAGCTCCACTCAACTGCATGGAACACAGAAACTTTCTCAGTTGCACTCTCAAATTTTGTGGGAGAAAGTGCTATTTGTGAGGCTTGTTTTTCTCCACTAAACTTTACATTTTGTTTGATTAAATGCTGATACAGTCATAGGTTCCTCTGAAATGTTCATCCAGTAGATCTGTTGAATAGATTTGAACCTGAATTAAGCACTAGTGCTTTGCTTCTGGGCAGCTTCTGTCAGGTGCTGATGGGCAATAAAAATAGCCAAGTCTCCTATTAAGAGCATAACAACAATATCAATTCAGAGCCCACACAGAAAACTAGGAAACTAAACCACATTATGACACATTCAAGGAAGTCAAAGTCTTTCCTGCTTGCAAGCAGCAAGATTTAACAGTGGGGTGTGAAAACCCATCAGGTTGAGTGTTCAGAAGCAACTGGAGGAGAGGGAGGAGTGGATAAGGACAGCCAGAGCTTTCTTACTGCTTCTCTAGGATTTGCTATGCAGGCCCCTCAAACTGAAAGCCACGTTGCTAAGGGGAAATTTCCCACCAGTGTCTTGCCTGCCTGCACCACATGTAGAACTCTGTAGTGACTAGAACAATATCCAGAGGAACAGGATGGTAGATGGGACCATGCAAAAACTGCTCTGGATCAGGTAACAGCTCCATCTAATCCAGTACCCTGCCTACAAAAGAGGCTAATAGCATATGCCTAGCAGAAAAGTAAAAATAAAAGCAAGCATACAATAATTTGTATCTTTGCATATAATGATACCTGAACCTATGTAAGCTATCAATAACCATGTGTTCCACAGCTTAAATATATGTAAAGAAATAGAATCATAGAATAGTTTGGGTTGGAAGGGACCTTTAAAGGTCACCTAGTCCAACCCCACTGAATAAGCACATATATCTTCAACTAGATAAAGTTGCCCAGAGCCCTTTCCAGCCTGACCTTGAGTGTTTCCATTGACAGCGCATTTACCACCTCTCTGGGCAACACATTCCATTGTAAAAAATGTCTTCCTTATATCTATACCAATTCTTCCCTCTTTTAGTTTAAAGCCATTAACTCTTGCCCTATTGCAACAGGCCCTGCTAAAAAGTTTATCCCCATCTTTCCTGTAGGCCCCCTTTAAGTACTGCAAAGCTACAATAAGGTGTGCCTGGAGCCTTCTCTTCTCCAGGCTGAACAACCCCTACTCTCTCAGCCTATCCTCATAGGACAGGTGCTCCAGACCTCTAGTCATTTTTGTGGCTTCCTCTGGGTCTGCTCCAACAGGTCCTTGTCTTTCCTGTGCTGAGGGCTTCAGAGCTGGATGCAGTACTTCAGATGGGGTCTCACCAGAGCAGAGTAGAGGGGCAGAATCACCTCCCTTGACCTGCTGGCCATGCTGCTTTTGATGCAACCCAAGATACAGTTATCCTTTTGGGCTGCAAGAACACATTCCTGGCTCATGTACCTTCCTTTATTTGCTCTGAACCCAATTCCTGCTATTTTAGCTTGCTGCCCAATAGATCCTGGGTAGAACCTTGAGTTAGAAACTCATACATCTTCAGACTGATTCAAATCAGATAAGGGATAGAATACCTTATTAAGTTTGTTTCTCTTACATCAACGCAAGATTGGGTTTTCATCAAAGAAAAGTTCTGATACAGAAAAGTATCGGCAAATTTCTTCCAGTAGACAACAAATACTTTCAGAAAATCTGAAAGAAAAAGAAATAGGGACAGAACACAGTTTTTATACTTTTAGAGTAAATTGTTGGAAAATAAATACTTGGCTAGAAGACAGGTAGACATGGTGCTTAGGGACATCATTTAGTGGTACACTTGGTAGTGTTAAGTTTATGGTTGTATTCAATGATCTTAAAGGTCTTTTCCAACCTACATGATCTTATGATTCTATAGACAAGAAGCAAACAAAGTTCAGCAGCAATAAATGAAGCAAAACACAGGAGGAAAAAAAAGTCTTGGCAACAGACCTAAAAGCAAGAAAATAGTTTTCGATGTGTACAAGACAGGGATCAACAACACTTAGAAATTTAAAGTATATACCCCTGTTACTGTATGTCAATGGTAAATGATTATTGATAAAA
>VZRU01009147.1:95279-115266 GCA_013398155.1 Pedionomus torquatus | reverse complement strand
TGGGAAATGGTTAATGAAAAAAAAAAAAAAAAAAAGGACAAATGTTAAAATCGGTAATCTCTTCTATATTTAGAAAGCAGCAAGGTATTGGCTTATAGGTGAAGGATAAATGTTAAAATCAATAGTCTCTTCTATATTTAGAAAGCAGCAAGGTAATGGTCAATTTTTCACATGGGGATGACAGAGAACCTCCTGGTCCATTCTACAGAAAGAGACCATCAGATTTTTGCAAGAGGAAAAGACCGTGTTTGGGGAGTTGGGGTTTATTTATTAAAACATGCAGGAAACTTGTACCAAGAGTCCCAAAAATTTTGACTGACTGTTAATACTCAACTGATACTCAACTCAGAAGATTGGGAAAATTCAGAAACCTGGACAAGCTCTGATGGTTGCCAAATAAGAAAAGAGTCATGTAGGGAAATGGTACAACTAGCAAGGGAAATGTAGAGAAAGGTGCAACTAGCACCTTTCTATACCAAAAAAAAAACCACAACAAAACAAACCACAAACAACCCCTTATTAAATAAAACTGGTTTTGTTCTTAGACAAAGTCAGAATTGTGATAGAGGCAACTGCACTGATTAAAAAACACATGGACATTGATAAACTCTTTGCTTCAGTCTAACATGATTTATGAAAAAGAAACAATCCAAATTAAATGGGCTAGAACCTGTTTAACTGACAGGCGTAAAACCACTTGAAAAGCAGTTGTTGGTTGAAGCTTTCTCTAGAGACATTCCATGGGCATTGGTAATCAGAATAATCTTGATGGAAACGTGCAAGTCATTGCTCTTATTTGCAGCTAGCATCAAGTTTGCCAAAAGAGTAATGATAGGACAAGGCAAAGCTATGATACAGCCTGGCTTGTTCTGTGAGATGGGCTCATTCATGAGAGCACCTCAATGCAGACAGGAACACGAACCTCTGGATTTGGAACTGATGAGCAAAGGCCGTGCCTAAAGAGGAGAAAGCAGAAAGAAGTCACTCTGAGCAAGCAAACAAGCAGCACTTCTGGACCACCGGGGCAGGCATCTGACCTGGGCTCCTGTGGGCATGCACCCACAAAGATGTTCAAAGGGAAATTTAAGGGAGGGATGGTGGTAAGAGATGAAGTGATACCTCCCTAGGTAGCCCCGGGGAATCTAACACCAAAATACTGCTGTGCCACATACCTCAGCTTTACACCGATGTTAAAACCGAGCAGGTGAGGTGTGAATATGAGCCACAGGAGGTTCTGAATGATGGGTCTCCTTGTACCAGCCGTCTTAATGAGCGCAGCCTTTTGGACTCCTAAATAAAAATTCACTTGAGCGGCATGATCTGACTGCATACGAATTCTCCTCAGGAATATAAAAAGGGTGCCGAAGGGGAGGGGGGGGCGAACGAGGGGGAAGGTGCCCTAGAAGAGTAAACTCCAGACTTATACGTCCTGCGTTGGGCAGTCAGTCGGCCGCCGGCAGGAGAAACACCACCGGTAACCGGGGCCGCCTCTCGTCTCGGTGCCGCCCTGACGAGACCAGGTGCCAGCCTGGCGTGGTGCGACAAGTCGGCTCTAAACTTGCCTCAGGGCCAGCGGCTGACAGAAGGCGAAAGGCCGGGCCCGGCGGCACAAGCGGGACGGCCCGTCCCGTCCTCCCCACAACTCCTGCCCGCTCCCTCCAGCGGGCGGCAGCCGCGGGCTGCGGGCGGCCCGGCGTCGGGGCTCTCCCCCGCCGGCTTCCCAGTGAGGGAATGGTTTATACTGAAAGAAAAATCAGTCACTTCCTTAGCGAAATCGTAGTTACATATGGCCTATACGTAGCTCCTTGTACTTCGCTTAAAAGCCAAGTTGGAGTGAGCAAGGCTTTCCAAAACCCTTGGCAACATCCGTCCTCCATTCCACACACACCTCCCCCCAAAAAAGAAAAGTCTAGAGTTTTGCGGCTTCAACACAAAGCCAGAGGAAGGGAAGCACATTGCAGGTGAAATCCTCACATTTTTTTCAGCCTGTGGAAGTTTTCCCATTGATATCAGGCTCCAGGAAATCCTCGATGAGGGTCAGGGCAGGATCCAAACCCTCAGGGGATTTTGCCAGCCTCCTCTTTCTTCCTTCCACCGGAAAGAGAAATTCCCCAGATCTCCAGCTCAGTCTGGCATGTCCTTTCCATCAGGGTCAGGGAAATTCTTGGAAGTCTTCAAGGTATTTATTTTCTCAGGTTACGTCTACGCTAGTGATAGTAGTCGCTTTAAAATGTTAGAGGGGGCAAGCTGTGAACATACCCCTCAGACAGGTTTTTCTTTAAAAACCCTGGTTCTCTCATACAAGTTTTTCCTTATCAAACCAGCTTACATGAGAAATGCCAGGTACTAACTACCATGTTTTAAAATCACACCATTTTGCCAATCCAGGCAAAGCCTCAGGGAAATTCTCCCAGATTTTGTTTATCCGCACAGCGCATAAATCTTTTAACCACTCCATTTGCCTGAGGCCACATGGGGGTTACACACTGTGCATAAGCACGGGGAACATGCCGTAGCCTTAGGCAATCCGAATTGTTGAAGAAATTGTATGTAAACAGATATAAACAAGTTTTCAAGATCTCTATTAAATAAGCAATAAACTAATCCTTGTCATACACAGATAGGCACCCATGTCTCAGCTGTTTAAGAGCAAATTGCGTAAGACACAGTGCCTGAAATACCTCCGACTAAAAGCACCATCATTGTGTTCATGCGAAAATGAAAACAAAGACAACCAACGACTGGGGAGACTGATCAGTGCAGATAACACTAGAGTACACACAAAATAACTGAAGTTCCTGGTTCTTGGTAGCATTCACATTTGTTTCTCATTTTCAAAGAAAACATACCTGTAACTTACCATATCGTTTCCGCCAATTCAGCTTCTAGGTGCTCTTGCTAAAAAACTCCTGAGTGACATCAGTTTAAATCAGTAGCCCCAGACCCAGGAAATTAAATTATACCCTGAGAGCTCAGCCGTGAGTAACTTTTTCCCACCCTCAAGCTGAGAGCTAAACAAAAGGGCTCTAGACATACACATTTTCTGACCCAAGGAGAGAGGCCAGAGAAGAGAAAAAAAAAAAAAATCAACATATAAACTTGGAAAACCTGCTTAACTAATAGGAAATATAGCCATCCACTGACCCAATAGTCATCCTGACCCAGTCCTGACTCCCAGCACAGCCTGCCCCAGACAGTAGCTGCACCCACTCCCCGGCTTATCGTTCTGGCCTGGGTGCATCCCAGTGCTCTGGAGGTTGGTATTTAGGCCACGGCAGTGCTCCTGCTCCTGGCAGTGGCCTTGGCACTGACTGGTAGAGCAGCCACCACCACTGCCACTGCCTACAGCTTTACTGCCTGCCTTGTGGGCCACTCCTGCAGTCCTTGCAGCCCACTCCTGCCTCTGCCTCCCCAGCCTCTTGGACTCTTCTGGGATGCTACAGGTCCAAGGGTACCACAAGTTTATTTTCTTAGCAGAGAAATCTTTGGTTTATTGTATTTTTTTCTCCCTCTCTCTTGTCTTGCTTGCCTGGGGCTCCTTTCTCTCAAGCATCAAAGGCACGCATCTCTTGGCCCTCAATCAATAAATACCAATATAGCTCTAACACCAGACCTTTGTTTTAACGGGATAGCTGTAAACCAAAAGCTGCAAATGGACATCAGCTGAGATACATCCTACTCCCCTCAGATGCTCATACAGTCTTTCTGCCAGAGGGAGGAGGCCTGAGAGGGGTTCATTTCCCCATTGCAGGTGGCCACCTCGAGTGAGCTCCTTCTGTGCACTCCGACCGCTGGGATCCTGTTAGAAATGGCACAACCAAACCCACAGAGGATATAAGCTAAGCACAGAAAGATCTTTTGTGTTTGCCAATATATTTGCAATGTACGAAAGTGCCAAAGACTTTTCTAAACAGGAGTAAGGCTGTTCAAAGAGTAAGAAGTAAGAAGCCATGTATCGTATAGCAGAGTAAACTAAATGAGTAATAAACTGTTCTAGGCTTCTAGTCACTTTGGGTAAAATCAAAAGACTGCAGTGGGCAGAAAAGAGGAACCTGTAGACTACTGCCATCTGGGCACTTGTGCAAACGACAATGCAGTCAAATCTACAAATATGATCAGTTTCCTTTACTCTATCAGAAGAACCATCTATGATAAGTTTTCTGGTTTCAGCTCCCCCTCCTCCCCCAATTTTTGTTTTTAATAAAGAGTATTTGTGCCAAGACGGAAAAATGTGACAGATCCCTATCTCAAGTTCCAGAAGAGTTACTAGATATTTATTGTATTACTGAAGAAACAGAATGTAAACAAGTAACTAAAGACCACTGCTTGTCTGGCTAAATCTGGTGCACTCCTGCTAGCCAGTAAAGTTACTGCTTTCCACCAATTTTGCACTTCCCTCGTCAACAGAATAGCCAAGCGGTTTCTGGGCTACCTTAAGTCATCTGATCATAGAATCATAGAACGGTTAGAGTTGGAAGGGACCTTAAAGATCATCAAGTTCCAACTCCCCTGCCATGGGCAGGGACACCTCCCTCCAAGCCCCATCCAGCCTGGCCTTAAACACCTCCAGGGATGGGGCATCCACAACTTCCCTGGGCAACTTGTTCCAGTGACTCAGTCCCTCACAGTAAAGAGTTTCTTTCTGATGTCTAATCTAAATCTCCCCGCCTCCAGTTTAAAACCGTTACCTCTAATTGTATTGCTACACTCCCTGACAGAGTCCCTCTCCAGCTCTCCGGTAGGCTCTCTTCAGATACTGTAAGGCTGCTAGAAAGTATCCCTTCTCCAGACTGAACAACCCTCAAGCTCTCTCAGCCGGTCTTCATAGGAGAGGTGCTCCAGCCCTCTGATCATCTTTGTGGCCCTCTGCTGGACCTGTTCCAACAGTTCTATGTCCTTTCTGTATTGAGGACTCCAGAGCTGGACACAGTACTCCAGGTGGGGTCTCATGAGCACAGAATAGAGGGGCAAAATCACCTCCCACAACTTGCTGGCCACACTTCTTTTGATGCAGCCCATGATGTGGTTGGCTTTCTGGGCTGCCAGCAGGCACTACTGGCTCATGTTGAGCTTCTCATCCACAAGCACTCCCAAGTCTTTCTCCTTCTCCAGCCATTCTCCACCCAACCTGTATTTGTGCCTGGGATTGCCATGTCCCAGGTGCAGGACCCTGCACTTGGCTTGGTAGAACTTCATGCGATTTGCATTAGCCCACCTCTGAAGCCTGTCCAGGTCCCTCTGGATGACATCCCTTCCCTCCAGTGTATCAACCACACTTTGGTGTTGTCAGCACACTTGCTGAGGGTGCATTCTATCCCACTGTCCATGTCTCTGATAAAGATGCTAAACAGCACTGATGATCAACATTTATAAGCTTGATTCTGTCTATGCTGGCTACCTTTGGCAAAGTCCCAATGCTTTCTGAGCATCTTATGCTGATATCCACTACTTCAAAATCTAGGAAGGCTCACTGCTCAACCAGGCAGACAGCATGCAGTACCTCCTGGATGTGAAGTGCTCCAGTGTTACTGTGACAGCAGGAAAAGGGAACTATGGGCAGCACAGCGATTGGTAGAGCAGATAAGAACAGTAAGAGATGGGGAGAAAGCCTGTGTCAGCTTTTGTCTTGCGACATTTAGTAGCTTCAGAAAAATGCTCTATGATTGAAATGAGTATATTGGGAAATACAATGGCAGAGTAAGGACCATTCAGCCGGAGCCAATTGGCTCTGGGTCAGTGTCAGACCCACTGGACCCATGCTGTCACCAGGAGAACTCCTTAGATATCTCCCTCCTGCTCTCATGGGCTCCACTGTCCAAGAAACTTACTTGTCAGTGTGCAGGCACTTTTAAGCACTCATAAGTACCCAGAGGTGGTTTGAGGGTGACATCGTGCCCAAGCTGACAAACCTTCCTAAGAACCCACAGCTGTGGGAAGCATAGTCCATGCCAACACTCAGCGGTCCTGCAGGATCTGTGAGTCTGAGCTCTGTGCTTTATTAAAACACCAAGGCTAATGATAGATCAGTTCT
This sequence comes from Pedionomus torquatus, assembly GCA_013398155.1. Lineage (NCBI taxonomy): Eukaryota > Metazoa > Chordata > Aves > Charadriiformes > Pedionomidae > Pedionomus > Pedionomus torquatus. The sequence continues at coordinate 109,235 of VZRU01009147.1, read as the reverse complement.
GTCCTAGAAATATTATAGAAATGGACCTAGATTGGTCCAAAACAGCTCTGCATCACCTTTCATCTCTTTCCATTGGTCAGTACCCTCATGCAAAGAACATATCAACTATCTAAGCAGGAAGCATGAAAGCACTTCCTATTCCACCAAGAAAACTGGGGTCAGGATGCTCAAACCCTACATAAACAATATACCTCGAAGGATTGTCCAAGTTCTCCTCCCTTCCACCAGATATCACTGTAGGTTCACTGCTCTGCTGCCATCCCCAGTGTCTGCTTCTGAAACTACTGTCTCCGGACTTTCTTCCTTGATGCCATTTTTGCAGAAGATGTCTGTCCCAGAGGCCTGAGAGCAATTCCTGTACCTGAGAGGTCTGTGAGATCCACAAGCCTATAGCTGTAGCTGACAAGCTCCTCTTTTGCACTGGGGACTTGGAGTGATTTCTGGAGGAAAGACTGTGAAGGACTCATCTCTGCAATACCACTGGGCTCCACTCTCTTTTCCACCCTTCTTGACAGAGCAGCAAAGCTATTGCAAAGGCACTCGCTCAGGATATTTGACCACTGTACACAGAATTACTGTTGTGTTGTTGGCAATACCTATGTTTTCATGATAAATTCCTTGCTTTTAGGTTTATGGAGTGTGTCAACAGTGCAACTAATAAACAGGAGACAGACATCAGGCATCAGATGAAATGAATGCACTCAGCAATAAGAATGATGTGTATCACACTGGATACCACAAAAACCACAAGAGAAACATATGAAGGGAAAGGCTGACGCACTTGTCACAGGAATACCCTACATATCTCTGTCTTGTCATCCCCATTCCTTCTGAGAGCTAAGACAGCCAGGCCTCATTGACTTCAAACTTGGATGGAAAAACAAGCAGGCTGAGTAACCAAATAATTGGTTTGCCCCATCTCATCAGATTCTGGGGGACTGAGGAAAATCCATACAGCATGGACAGGAAATGGGTAGAAATTTTATATTTTGACAGGAAGTTAATTAATACTTAATTTTTCCTTAGCAAAACAAGGTGTTCTGGTTTGAGTGACACAGGACTAATTTATCTTCTAATAATTTCAAAACCTGCACTTTTAGAAGACTGTAGTGTCTGAATTTGGGAAAATATTTACTTTCTAGCCAGCTATGGTATGTAGGTTTCAAGGTCTCAGTGTTTTTGAGCTGGCCAGGTGTGGGGATGAGGAGCGGTGAGACCTGGGCACCCAATAGCTGTGATCCTGAGAACTCCTTGCCCCAATGCTGGACCCCTGAGCCCTTCTCTTCCTCCTGAAGCCATAGTGCTGGCAATGTCCCACATTTGCTGTCCCCTGCTGGGAGTGCACAGCTTCCTACTGATAGAATTGGGTGAGTATAACTCTAGTATATTTTATGTTGGTATCAGGATCAATACTGGTTCTTTAGTGTTATTAATGTTAATTATTTAGTCTTATTCTATTAAATCTGTTTATATTTCAATCCTCTGGTTTACTTGTTTTTTCCTGCTTCCCCTTCCCAGGTAGGGAGGCATCATCAAGCGATTGAATAATTGTCTAAACAACAATAAATTGTTGTGGGTTCCTCAAATGATAACACAAAAGAATATCAAGCTATACTTAAGTGAAATCAGAAGACATGATGCTACAAGTATTTAATTGTAGTGACAGAAACATTTGACTCACACAGAGTGAGTATTCTAATTTTTACTTAAGCTTTATTGTGTCTTTTTCACAGAATCATAGATCACAACATATTGCAGAAGGGTGGAGGTGGGAAGACAACCTGGACCCAGTTGCCCAGGACTGTGTCCAGAGGGCTTCTTTTATCTCCAAAGGTGTATGCTCCACAACCTCTCTGAGCGACCTGTGCCAGTGCTCAATCACCCTCACAGTAAAAAAGTGTTTCCTGATGTTCAGAGAGAACCTCTTGTGTTTCGCTTTGTGTCCATTGCCTCTTGTCCTGTCACTGGGCACAGTGTCACAGGCTCACTAAAATGAGCCTGGCTCTTTACACTCTCCCTTCAGGCATTTACATACATTGATGAGAATCCCCACTTTCACATACATCTTAATTCCCTTACAATATAAGATGTGCTATATTATCTAAATATAGACAAAGAAACACTGAATTGAAAAGCTAGAGAAGCTAACTTCAGCACTAAGTCCACAGAGCATGCATGAATAGGCATTAGAGATGGCTAAAATCTATGAACGATGTGATGTCAATGATGACCCATCTGTGCTTTAAAAATATTTGTCTTTAACTCAAATGTTATACTGGAAAAGAATAAAGAACTGATTCAGAAAATGAACACACTAGTGAAACTTGTAAGCTGCTCTAAGTCAGCATATTAAGAAATTAGCACATCATGTCACAATGTGTAATCAATAAATCATGTGCCAGGTGTAGTTATTTCACTTGTCAAATTGCATTTATAAACACAGATGTCCAAATTGTTGGGGGTTTCAGTTCTGTACTCTTTTGCAGTTTTAAATCAGGTAAAAGTGTTGCCATTCTATTTTGACAAAATAAACTTCCAATTGCTAGTAAAAGATAGTGGAAAGAACAAAACAAGGAGAAAAATACCTTTGGTATCACCCATATTTTTTCTGAAGAAACATTCTTGGGAATTTCAATGTTGCTGATAAGTATTCCTAAATTTTAACGGTCTGAAAGTACAGGTTACATTTGGGCTGTCCAAAAAAACCTGTAAACAAAAGAATCTTTGGTGTGTAAAAGTTCTGCTGGCAAGTGGCTTGTGGCAGATGCCTTGTTCTTCCTGCGTAGCGGGAAAACTTTCTGCCCCCATGAGACAAACCTGAAGCCTGGGACTAAGAAGACTCAGTAGAGGTGAACAGCAACATGGTTGTGCTGCAAATCCTCTCCTTTGGCTGTGAGAACAGCAAAGGAGATGCCTTCTGGGATGACACTGCTTACATTCTTCCCACACTGTCTGTCAGGGTAAGTGGATAAGAGGCATGTGAAGAGAATACTCAAAGCCCCAATGGTGACTCAGAAACGACAGTGTTCTAGTTGGCATGCGAGGGGGATTGCTTGAGATGATTCCTCATTTTTTTGTCTCACTGAAGTGGGAGGAGACCTGCACTGGGACTGGCAGAGGAACAATCCACTCCTTTTCCTAGGCAAAGATTGGAGCCATCTGTCCTTGCTCCAGAGATGATCACAAGAAAGAAGTCGGCCACTGGAAGGGGAAAGAGCTCTTTGCTATGCCAGACTTCAGTTTCTACATGGCACAGACATTTGTGAAGAGGCTAGGAAAGATGGCAGATTCTGTAGATGAAAACTACCAAAATGCCTGAAGAAGTTAGAGGTCAGAGATGCTGGTAGAAGTCTTCAGGTTTCAATAGCTGATTAATGTATGTCTGCAATTTGCCCAGAGACAGATCGCATGGTGTAGCTACATTTTGAAAACAGGGGATAAGAAAATGGCAAAAATCTTACCTTTTGCAATGCACAGTGAACATGTTCCTCTCTGGCTTCCCCCCTCCCAAACATGGTTAGTGAACGTAAGACTACCAGTGCCAGTTCCAGCCACAGTCTTTCTCCATACTGGGAAATGAAGCCTTGAATGTGGAAAGCTTCCAAATTGCTGCAGAACACCACCAGAAATCACCATTGCTTCATTTTTCCTTCCTGCTGGGACTTGTCATCCTTCAAGCTATGGGGATTGCTATTGCACAAGGCTGGCACTGCTAAGGCAAGAAAATTTCCTGACCATGACAGCTGCCATTGGCACGATCTGCAGAGCTCTTCATTGAAATATGGCTCAGGATATTCTAGTGCAGCTCTCCTACCCTAGGCAGCTTTGCCAGGCTGTTTTAATTAATCTTGTCACTCTTTGGTGTACTAGCCACTAATATAATGAATGAACAGGAATTAACACAGGGCAATGAGCAGATTGGGGCTGTCTAATTCTAGAGAGGATACTATATCTTATCCTGAAGAGCCTTTTTATGGAAAAAATCATGGTTAAGTTATTCTGAAACACTCCTGTAACTTTTGAAGGGAGACAAATGACATGCAAAGTTGAGCTCTGGTTTGGGACAAACATGTACTTTGCCTTCTCTCCAAAGATTTGAGTGTAGCAGAAACGGATGTTTTGGAAGTCTGTGAAGTGTCCACTGGATAACTTTATAACCCTTTATTAACAGTAGGTATTAGCAAATAATTTCTGTATTGATTAGATTTTTGGAATCTTCTTGTTCCAAAGCTCATGTTTCCTCCAGGGAAAGAAACATAATTAAACTGCTTCGTTGCTCCTGTTTTATCTGTCTTTCCACTAAACAACTGAGATTTTGTGGAGAAACATCATTCAGCCCATCTTGTTGTGTGAGAGTCCTGGTTTTAGATAACAGGCTACTAGCTAACTGAAGCAGTGCCCAGTCTTAAAGACAATACTTCAAGTAAAAGTGACCCTCAAAAGGGAACCCAATTAGGGCAACAAGAGTGGTCAGAGTGTTAGAAATAATGATGTCTGGCAAAAGGCAGGAGGAGACTGACTTATTTTCTCTCTTTCCTAGAAGAAACTTATTAAACATATTAGAATGGAATGGTGATTACTTATTACTAGACTCTGCTGGGAAGAGGACAAGAATAAGTGGACTTGCTTTGCAGAAAATAATAATGGGAAAGTTTTTAATAGGATATTGAAGTACTTGAATGGGATATCAAAGGAATCTCTGGAATCTCACTGGGAACCCTTTATTCTTCAGTTCAACACTAGTTTGTTGTCTGCCTGTGGTCTACATTTAGCTGGTAGTGTCTCATTGCAGGGATTTGTCCTAGAGAGAACAGTGTCATTAGTCCCTCCATGTCACCATGGATAGGCCAATCCACAGTAGTGATACAGGATATTAGGAAACAATTCTTTCCTGTGAGGGTGGTGAGGCACTGGAACAGGTTGTGGATGCCCCATCCCTGAAAGTATTTAAGGTCAGGCTTGATAGGGCTTTGAGCAACCTGGTCTAGTGGGAGGTGTCCCTGCCCATGGTAGGGGGGTTGGGACATGATGATCTTCAAGGTCCTTTCCAACTCTAACCATTCTATGATTCTATGATTCTATAAAACAGCTTGGATCACCTGTCTTCTAAACAACTTCCATTACTTTCTGCTTAACCCATTCTCTCTTACTCTTCTCCAGGCTTTCACTGTTTTAATTTTTCTTTTCCCTAGCCACCCAGGAAAGAAGAAAGGTAGTGGATTATAAGAACAGTAAAAACTGTCTGCAGGCAGAAGTAAATGATGCATGTTATGGACCATGAGTTTAGGAGGTGGTTGCATACTTCCATCTGCAGCAGAGGAGGTTCAAGTGTGAAATGAAGCCGTCTTTTCACTGCCATTCACAGCTGAACAAAACAAGCATGACACATGAAATGACAGAGTCATGAATTGCTCTTTTCATATCTGTAGATTATTTCTACTTTTGTCTGTGAGGCTTTGATAGTTATGTGCCTGCTACATCCATCTCCCCACCACAGATCATAGTTTCCCAGAAAAATCAATGCAAAGGAAGGAGGGCATAGCTCATTTCCTTTCTCTGGTCAATTAATACTGGAGGGAAAGGAGATGAGGAGTATTTCCTTTTCCTAACTGGAGTACTTGCTAGGGAACAACTGATAGATAAGTGCAATGGGTGCCACTTTCTCCTTTCAACAGCAGGTAAGAAGTTGTTTAGCAGATTGGAGTTCTCGCCAATATTTGTATATTCCCCCCTGAGTTAATATGTATCAGCACTTCTGAGCTTTCAGGGATGAAAGATCACTCTGATACTATACTTCACTGGTGAACTGTGGAAATCTATTTGTCATTCTAAGTGCTAGTCAAAAATTAGAATCTCAAATGACATTGCTCAAATGACTTACATTGAATTTTCTGGGAGCACATTTCCCCCAAGAGTTGCACAGAATAACCTTATAAAACAAAAACTAGAACAAAGATTAAAGACAGTATTTTTCACTACCCCTCAGTAACCGTATTTGTCCTCAAAAGTTACAAGAATGTGAATAACACTAGCAGATTGTGCTGAAATAGGAGAGGAAGAGGGAAATGGGATGCACCATATCATTTTACCCATTAGTCAGAAATCTATTTCTCCTCGTTCAATTGCTTAGAATACATGAAAAACATGTCACTGTGACAATATTGTAACCACTTAGCATGATCTTCTCCTAGTGCTAGCTTCTTTGACTACGAGTCTAAACCAAAACCAGAGTCTGCATGTGGCCTTCTGTCCGTAACCTACAGGATGAGCCTCTCAAGAGTGCAGGCAAAGAACAACATAAGCAAAAGTTCTGAAAGTTCAAAACTAACAATCTGGTTTGCAAAAATGGCATTGTGACTGCAGTATTAAGTTCTGCATCACCAGCCTGTTTTTTTGCCAGACAATGATAAACTGTAAAAGGGACTGGATTCAATTTCCAGATGTATGTACCAAAATGCTGAAGAGAGATGCCTTGATCTCCTCACTCCCAAATGAGAAAAAATTATCACAATTTTGAGTGCACATCTGGGCACTCAAAAGCAAGAAAAGACTCTCCATTTGCAAAATAAGATTTGAGGAGATCTAAAGAGAATTCCTGAGGAAAGACAGTGCAAGAAAACTTTAACCATCAGAATCTTAGTGAATGGTAGATGAACTTCTCACACCACAGTGACTCTGGCAATAATTCTGATGTAGTTCTCCAACTCTTGTGAAGACAGAGGGAGCCAGCTACAGCCTCTTGTTTGATTATGCCCCTGTCTAAGCATCCAGGATTGAAGTTCAGCTGCTGCCCAAAGTGATCTCTTGCCTCAGAGGGATATGAAAACTTGTCCCATCCATAGGGACAATCAAAGTAGGGCAGTCAAATTCTAGCTAGCCAGTTTGTAAAAGGCTGCTGTTCTACAGATACCTCTTGCCTCAGAACATGACAATGCCTGTTGCTGCTGTGCTCCTTGGGAGGAACAAGACAGGGGGAGGGAAATGTGAAGGATGACACTACTCTTGGGGTCAAAGTAAGCAGATGCTATTGTTTCACCTTAATGTTCTGGTACAGCCAAGTGCCTCTCTTGCTGCACTTGCACAATCTAGGACTCAACAGGCACAGCCTGGCAAATGCACCACGTTTTTCAGCTAATCATGGGCATCATGCTTCAACTGATGCCTGCTCCTGGGGTAAAGTGACAATGCAGACAGTCCTATATCAAGGCAGAAGCTGATACCCTTGGTAGTATTGCCACTGTAAAGCCTGCAGATGTGACACTACAGCATGGAATAAAGATCAAAGGTTTGAAAGTGGCCAACAACATCACTTGAGGCAAACAACACTCTTGGCATGGCTCCCATCATGTCTCCTGGCTCTGGAATTGGACAGGATTGTTGGAATGGTACACTCATTCAGACCCACACATTTACGCATGGCCAACAGAAGAGAAGTTGATGACAGATGACAAGTGCCAAAGAAATAAGATTGATGACTCCTCCTGAGAGAGCGCACCAGCTAGCTGAAGCCTGACAAGATTTTGCAGAAATGGAGATGGCACCCCATCCTTTCCCTCCACCACCAGCCAGCCTCTTTCCCCTGAGAACACTTGCCCTGTCAGCAACACTTCAGAGAAGATAGTAAAAACTACTTTGTGCCTGAGGTTGGTATGCTGATTTCAAAACTCCAAAGAGGCAGGAAAATTCCCTTAGGATTCTCTAGGGGAAAGACTACACATTCCTTCTTTCACTCCAGGGATTCTGTTTTTTACCAGAGTATCAGGATTAGCACACTGGTGAAAATGACTGAATGCAAGCCCTTGCCTAGCCTGCTACACATGTCATCTCAGTTTGGTTTTCTTCTCCTTTTTGTCTCCTTCATTTTTGGAGGGTAAAAGTTCTGCCTCTTATGAGCTTAGAGAAGGGACAGCAATCCAGCTGAAGTGGTGAATATCTGTGAAAGCAAGGGGAAGGCCAGGTTGACCAGAGCTGGAGAAACAAGTGTAAAGGTCTAGTGCTGTCTAGTTCAGCTGACCTTACAGTAGTCAACAATTTAAATTCCATGAAAATACAAAAATGTGCCCAGATCTACTCTTCCATTCGCCACCATATACACATACACAAGCCTTCATAATTGACAAGTGCTGTTCCACCAGTTTAAAACTCATAAGGACATCCAGAGTGTGGAAAAACAATTGCTCTATATCTCTGTCCTCCACAGCAGAAGTCCACTGTGCCCCATCCTCAGCTTATGGGATGCTGTTCTTTGAGAAGGGGCAGCTTAAAACTGCTCCAAGTATCTGAAGGAGCAATCCACAGTGGAACTGGGAGCTGTACTAAGGGTGTCCTCTGCTGGGCACCACTTCTTTGCTCATCCACATCACAGCCTGGCACCTGTTCCCAGATCATGCTGCTTCATATGGCAGAGGCTTCTTCAGGAAACAGCATCGTTTGCCCTTCTTGGCTGGTCTCTAATTGGGGGCTGTAGAGAGGGAGCCAGGTGAGCAGAGGCAGAAAGTCAGTGACAGGGCACTGTGGAATCAGCGCTAGCTGGCTACATGTGCTCCTCATGCCTGCACTGTCCAAGTGAGTTCTGTGCAGGGGTGACTCGCATAGCTTCATATCAGATCCACAAGCTTTTTCCTGATAGAAGAAATACCCTCTATCTTATGCAGGACTCAGAAAAATATCAGGATGATGCCCCTTTTCACTGTGGTTGCTTTTTTCCTCTTTGATTTGAGTTTAGCCTCCTTACCAGTCCAAATCCTCTGCTGGAAAAGCTCCAGAATAGCCTGATGAGTGTGGAATGCCTGCGTCATCAGTCAATGCATTGGTCAGAGAAAGGCAACAGGTAATTTTTTGGAAGATAATATTGTTACCACACTGTCGTAACTCTGAGCCCAAGTTTAAAGTATGAAGCGTTCGGCGCTCCTGTTTCTGCACCTCTCAGGATGAAACATTTTTAATACTTTTGAGAGAAAGTGCTATGTGCAGACAGTTATAAAAGCTCATGGACTATGCCACACCTCAGATTCTTCTTAGATGTGTCAATAAAAAAATTATCTTTTTTGAGCCATCTACAGAAATCCATATATCCCTGAAACCATGCAAGGTCAAGTTGGACAGGGCTCTGAGCCACCTGGTCTACTTGAAGATGTCCAGATGTCCATGCTTATTGCAGAGATGTTGGATGAGTTGAGTTTTAAAGGTCCTTCTCAACCCAAACCATTCTATGTTTCTATGCTATTAATGCAGTGATATTTCCTCTGCACATAAATCCTAAGTATTGTTACAACTTGTCTGTACACACAGCTTTTAATTCAGTTACAGAGCTGTGTAGCACGGATGTTTTCTATCTGCTATTACAAATGCATATTTGTAATAACATATATGTTATCTAAATGCATTTTCCTTTGGGCTTAAAAATCTAGGTTTCAGGTTGCATGCACCCCAAATTTCCGTAACTACAGGGTAAAAAAGTATTAGTGTCTTTCAAGCTAGACATCTGTTTAGAATGTTTTGTGGCTGCGCTAAGTCTTAAATCAATTTGGTTATAAAAACAAATATTCTTTACAGTATTAAAATAAAAGAATGGGGATGATTTATTGCTTGTTTTTAGTAACTGACTTGTCTGAGGGAAGATGGACCATACGGAATGAACTGACTTAAGAATTCACTGACACGATGCAGCTATTTATTGATTTTTTTAGACAATAATGACCTGTAAGGGCTCTGTTGTGCCCTTTCCCTCTTGCTTCAGTACCCTTTTTTAGTACTTAAGGAAATCAAGTCTGTTTAGCAGTCTGTGTGCTTTCTCACAATAAATGAATAATATGACAAATCATAATTTGCTATCTCATAATGTGCTGTTAAAAATATTTTCTTATAATTTTCTTTCTGCTTACTTACATTGGGAAAATACAATTAGAATTTAGATGTCTAAACATCCTTTCTTTTTTCTCCAGTCTCTATATGAGTGTGCTAAACATTTCTCCTTGCATTTTGTAGTAATGCACCAGTTCACATTGACCTCTAGGTAAGAAAGGTCAGGGGAATTGCTAGAAACAGAATTGGAGCACGCAGAAGTGTGCAAAGAAGTAGGCAAGAAGTATCTTGTTACGAGTGTTCATTCTTCTTTTGAGCTCTCTGCATTTATTTTAAAACACTTCATTTTTTTGAAAATGAAGTTTCCATCTCCATTTCTCCGGTGGCTTGTGAAGGTGGTTCTGTTCCCAGGCCACCCACCGACAGTTTCTGGGCAAGGGGTCCTCCCCTACCTGAAGTTGACCTTCCCGTTTGCAGGGAAACAATGACAAGAGTGACTGAGTTCCCATACCGAGGTCACTGTCACTTCCAGGGTGCTGTTACTCGAGATCTCAGATCTACCACTACTCCGGGCAGCAGCGAGCAGTGTTTTTAGCCTTCCGTCCCCTACAGCTCCCAGCCCGGCTTCTCGATGAGCGAGCAAGCAAGCAGCAGCCCCTGCATACAGGCACTAGCAGCAGCGCAGCAGCCAAAGTTCTTCTTTCTCTCTCTGCAGCATTCAGAAGCCTTCACTGAAACACCAGCACCACGCAGCTGTACCAACCTGCAGCCCTCTGAGCAGTAGCAAGAGGAAAATGGAAGCAAAAGCACCTCAGGCGATGAAATTGTGGTTGTTGTGTAACACAGTCAGATGAGGTAAGTAGAGAGAAACCACAGAAGTATGCAAGTTTAGAGAGCTACCCAATACCAGTTAAGCACGTCTTGGAAAATTAAAAAGAACCCAAGAGAATTAAAAAAAAAAAAAAAAATTAGCTGGTCATCAAGACACTCTTTTGCTGCAATTTGACTTTTACATTTATTATGGACAGCTGATTAAATTAGGACTAAATCCAGGGTGAGGACAGCTTGCAGTTTAAGAAGAATGTTATTCAAACATCTTACACACTTTTTTTTTTTCTTTTTCCTCTTTAAATAGGATATGATAGCTCTGATAATCCTTCACTAACCTGAAATCACTAGCTCCAGCAATCTGGAGACCTGGTGTATTTCAATCACTTTGGACTCTTTGGACTTTAAGAGTTTGTAAAAGTAGTATGGAAAGAGTAAGAAGGAACCAGTATTGCTTCATGAGGAAATGCTTGTGTTTATGAGAATATTGAGAATGTCTGTCTCTTTTTTTTTTTTTTTTTCCAAATAGCATGTGTCATTTAAAGCATCAAGAAGAAAATGATATTGGCTCCCTGTTATTTTTCTGCACACCATCACCTTCTTTCCCGGTCTCCCGGTAGTCTAAAACTAATGGGAAATATTAAAAAACAGGCAAAAGGATACAGTTGAGAAGCCAGTTACTTTCAAGAAGCAATAATACTAGAGATAAAACGAATGTGCTGAGTGTACAGTTGCTTGAAGTAATGATGACCGTAAGACAGTTGATGACTAAGGTCTATAATTATTTTCCAGAAGTGAAGTAGTGCTATGTGAGAATTTGATGGCAATGTGGTCTTGAAAATGAAGGTGCGGATGGGAGCCGAGGTTCAGTGTACAAACCAGCCCTTTGAATGAACACGCATTTTCCACCAAGTAGAGGCAGCCTGAGGTGAAAGCAGACTGGTACTTCAAAGTTTCTGCTTTGACATCTCATGAAGGCACAGATTTGCTAAATGCATCAAAGGTCTATAAGCCACCTAGTACCACCATCAGGAACTTGCTTTCCTGGTCACACAACGCAGTTGAGACTATATGGGTCTATAGCCACCTACTCTATGTGCACTGCAACTGCAGCCGTTTCTGTGTCTCTACCTGTATCTGTGCGTTTGTGCACACAGGTCTATAGATGATCACACTGCTAATATAAAATCAGTATATACTGATAAGCTTGGTCTCAGCCCTGTGAAGTACTGAGCTCTGCTTCTAGTCCTGCAAAGCATCTAGATGCATTCCTGAACTTAATTGCTTATGCCCTTGGTTAAATGCCTTGACAGTTCAAGTCCCCATTCCTCCACATTCCCCTGCAGGAGGGAGCAGAGGAGGAGTAAAGAGGGTGTTGACCCCCTGCCTCTACGGTGAGTGATGGAACTTACTGTTCCATTTACAGTTCCATTTTAAAAATAGATGCTGGGCAAGTAAGCAATTAAAATTCAAGAAGGAAAGCAGAACTATCTGGCAGTTGTTCAGTAAGCCTAACTTGTATAAAAAAGATCTGCACATAGCTGGTATAAGTATAAACAGTCAGCAGCATGAGATTATGAAAAACAATTCTTGCCTGGCAAATGTAATTACTTTTAACAAAATTTAAAAACCAGGGAGTGAAGAGAACACAGCACAAATTGTCTCTGCAGGCTTGGTCATTCAGCTTTGCATGGAATAAGCTCTCGTAAAACATCTGAACCGTCATCTTCGGGTGTATCGATGCAGACAGGTGCAAAAGGGTCCAAATTCCATGCTGGACATATGCTGGCTCGGCGCCGTTCCCAGTCAAACAAACTCACTAAGAGGTTTGGTAGAGTGGCCTGAACACCACATGGCGATACCACTTCTGAGTCAGAGCCTGTTCATACCTAGTCAATGAGCTCAGACGCGTCTTCATGCACCAAGATACCTCCTAGCTCCACAGTGGCATTGCATTATCCAGGAGAAGTGATGAACAATAGTTGTCCCATGACCGTCTCACCATTATCCAGCATTTTCTGGGCTCCACCCCCTCCCCCTCCCCAATTCTCTTCTGGGTAAATCACTCCCTGTCAATGGCCTGGCAGCAGAAGCACCATTGTTCCATCTAGTGGAGAGCTATTCAGTGTTGATGGCCTTTGATTTCTCTTTCCAAACATAGGCCTCGCCTCTGCCAGATAGGATTTTGCTGGTAGGGTTATGCTGGCGAATCCTCCTAACATAAGCACAGTCTGTAGTCCCTGAAGATTTATTGTGGCCTGAATTTGTCTAACTTCCATCAATTCTGTGAATATAATAAGTGCAGACAATACCAAATTCTCTCAGAAAATGTCCAATATAAAATAGATACACTAATTTACTGTGAAGGTTACATTCGTAAATAGCATTCAGAAGAAAAGTAAATAATGGCATTCATAGTTTGGCACGGACACGCTGCCAATGTGTCACATCCTGACGGATTGGGGATATGTCTGTGTCAAACTATGAATTCCGTTTTTGCTTTTTGAATGCCGTTTACAATTGCAACTGTCCATGTGGATTATTGCATCTATTTTTATAGCCAAGGCTCTGTCTGGAAAGATGTAACAGAGCAATCAACAACACTGACTGGTTCTATTTTGCTGGAACAATAGTGTTCCTGTGAGCTGGGCTCTTCAATCTTCACGCACAGGACAGGAGGGCTGGGGTCTGGGCATCCCCTCATCTTAAAGAACTCGTCCAAAGAGGGACAGAAATATTTTATGCAGGGACATTTATCCAAGCAAGATCCCCCTGCTGAAAACAAGACAAGAGCAGTCAAGCCGAAGACTTGACAGTGATCATGAGGTCGGGTGGTGGGGCATTGCAGGGGAGATACAGCTCTGAACTACTGGGGAAGCTGGGAAGCCACACAACTGCAGCCACAGAGACCCGTCATGGAGCTGGTGCCAGCCTCCTCACTGCTGTCCTGGGTGGGAGGGGAGAAGTGAAGGCTCAGGTGCTCTCTAACACTCCCAATTCCTCTCCCCTCCCTTCACAGTAAATGCTCAGGCACTGCAATTTCAGTCAATCCGTACCACAAACAACCTGAGAGTAAAACTTTGTATGGTTGAAAAATCTATCAGCAAAAGTGCAACTCTTTGCTTTCCTGTACATTATTCCTGTCACCTGTATCTTGTTAACTGGGCTTTCCCAGGAGGATCGCCCTTGGGTATAGAGCTAAGCCAGCTGGGGCCTGAAAAGCTGCAGCTGTGGCAGTGCTGGGTGCTGCTGTCTGACGGGGAGTACCTGCCACAGCGTCTGCATCCCAGGTGATATGTCAGCAGTCCAGGGCTGAAGAGCAGT
>VZRU01009147.1:74703-94337 GCA_013398155.1 Pedionomus torquatus | reverse complement strand
GCTTTGCCGGGGGGACGGCCGGCTTCGGCCGCTTCGTCCCTCAGACCACCCACCCCTCTCTCCGGGGTGTCGGTGCTCTCCCCGGACGTTTCGGTGGGTACCTCAGCCGCGCAGGACTTCCCTGGCTTCCTCCACCCGAGAGCCGGTGATGGTCCGCGGCGAAAGCCCCGGGAGGTGCCGGCTGCCCCGGGGGATGCCCGAGGTGCTGCCCCGCCGGCCCGAGGGCTGAAAGCCTCGGGGTGGGGAGGGGGCAGAGGGCTCTGCCCTGGCACCTTGGCCACATTTGGCTTCAGCCATCCTTCCCACTGGTGCCTCGAGAGACCTTCGGGGTGGTGAAGCAAGTGAAATAAAGTTTCACGTCGCCTCGTTCAAACCCGAATCGCGCTCGCTTGGCATAGAAGAGGGTGGGTATCCTTTGGGGTCACTCGGGGCTTCCCCTGAAAATCTTCATTTTCAGCGGTTTATAACTTCAGAGCTAAAAATTCTCGTTGTGTTTCACTTTGACATACCAAAGGGGGAAAAAATCAGTGAGAGAAGGACGAAGGGTGTGCGTGGGCTCTGGTGCTTTTTCTGACTTTGCATTACTTTGTTTAGTAAACACGAATTTTGTATGTCTTTGGATGAAGCTGTTGTTTTATGTCTTTATTAAAGAATAAGGCGAATAGCGTAAAACCAAGTTATATCACGTGAAAAAACTTTTTTTTTTTTTTTTCTGAAGATGGACGCAAACAATGTTTGTGCGTCATTTAGTTTCTAGGAGATAGACTATTAAGACCAAAAGGGAAAAAAAAAAAAAAAAAAAAAGAAACGAAAACCACCAGAAAACCCCAAGAATATGCTTGACATTGTTTGGTAGTTGGAGGTTTCAAAAAGACAACCGGGACTGGATTTAAATAAAACTGACTGATCTGGTTGGGCTCAGAAGTAGTCTGTTGAGAAGAATGTTGATGCACATATGTTTGCAGTAGATAAAATAAAACAGTTCTCCTTTATGAACCATAGAGAGTGTTACTATCCAGGGCTAAGGCTAAATCGTTGCATTTAAGCGAGACACTTGGTGACCGACAAGATCAAATTCACTGGCAAGACACTTGGTTAATTTGCAACCAAGAGCAAGAATCGATTTCCTTGAAATATGAAATACCTAATAGCTGTTAAGAAACAGAAAGAGTTACTAGTTAAGGTTTGGATAGTAACTTTAACGCCGCTGCTCCTGCCGCCACCCTCTGCCTGAGCCCAGACTGAGACAGTCCTCACTTTTCACTGCGTATCCACTGCATCTCTGCACCAGCAGATATGTTTGTGACAACCTTTTTTTTCTTTCTTTTTTTTTTTCCTTTTTTTTTTTTTTTTCTTTTTTTTTTTTTTTTTTTCCTTTTTTTATTTTCCCTGTCAGTAGGTGACTGTAAAAGTGTATCTTTTGTGTCTCAAGGGGAGGTTTGGGTCTCTAGGGCCTGCCTTGGGCTAGTGTGTAAAAACCTCCAGTCTTTAGCTCCAGAAGCCCAAGGCTCCACAGCCCCTTAGGGTGAAGGTGTTCTGAGGGGGACTGGTTCGGCAAAGAGCAGCAAGGAAAGGACACTTGTGTGTGGAAAAGCCGGGCTGTCGTGGTTTCAGGATTTTTATTCTAAGTGAGCCATGGGAGGGGGCGGTAGATTATTACCTCAACTTTCCGTCGATTCAAATTTTTGCCCAAGAATCATATGCAGAAAATGCAGTGCTAGGGCCTGTGAGCAGTGGGGATGCTTATGAAAACCAGCCAGCCAGTCTAATATTGATTCATCGGCTTCGGTAGATAAATGGATTTAAATGCTATTGTGGAGGATTTAGTAGTCAGAAATGATTCTTTCATTACATTTGCCTTTCTGTAGGTAAAGCTGAAAAGTTAGTAAAGACACTTTCAATATCAGGGACTGCCAATACATAGTTGAACCAGACTGAAAAACAAGATGGCAAAAGCTATACTGAGTTCTAAGGAGTTTGACTTAATGTGAGACCCCACTAAACATGGGGGCTCTGATGTTAAATAACCAAGGCCCAGTGCCAAATCTTTTCCTTAATATTCCTGGTAATTACTGCTGACTCATGCTGACATGTGAGTTCAATTAGCCCCAACTGGAATGTAAAGGATGTGGGAGTGTCTCTTTGTGCCCAGAGACAGCTAGGACAAAGCAGATTTTGGAGGAAAATTTAAGGAATTGGCAAGTTTGGGTAGAAAGTGTCAGCCAGGACTTTTTTTTTTTTTTTTTTTTTTTTTACAGTAATGTTTGAATATCCAATAAAGTTGAGTCCCAGGAAGGGGGTGAATTTGGATAACACGGGCTTGTCTTCACTATGGAATAACTGGAGTCCTAACTCAGATATTGCTTCTAATTTGACTCGTGTCCACACACACACACAAACTCGCTGCTGAAGAGTGGTGATGTTTTCAATTTGAGTTGGCTTACCCATGAGGAATAAGCTATAGCTCAGATAACCACAATTCATCAGCTGCTAACACAATCTGCCTGAACGGCACAAGTGTGATTTTGCTTGACTCTGGCTGCTCCCACTTGAATGGGTTTACCTGGAGAGCACCTGCCTGCTTCCCTGCTACGGGCACACCAAAGACATCATCGCTTCGACCACGAGGTAAGCAACGGCACATTTGTCAGTGGGAATGTTCCCCCACCGTTGCTGCCTAACTGCCGTGTTTGTCACAGCTTGTTGGCAGTGGCTGCTGTTAGCACATGGCCATGGCAAGCGGGACAGGAGGACTTTGCAGCAGTGTAGCACTCACTGATGCTCAGAACGGGGCATGGCTTCAACAAGATGTTAAAAGCAAGATTATTTTTTTTTTTCCCAGAAATACATTTCCTGTCAGTTACCAGCTGGTATGAGAAGGTCAGTTATGTCAGAGGTATATGCTAATATAAAATAAATCTGGCCATACTGGGCTAGCAGTAGCAAGAGCTTCTGCTTTGGGAGAAGCACTTTCTTTGTTTGCCCTCTATGCAAATTGCTACCAGGAAACACAGGTCAGTATTTCTACAAACATTCTGAGGTCAAAGCAAAGATGGTGGACAGAAAAGCAAATATGCATCTTAGGTGTACCAAGGGGATGCTTTTTTAAGAGGAAGATGACCCCAATGCAGACACCTGGGTCTGTGTGCAGAATGAGAATTTCTAGATACTTTGCAAAGAATTTGACCCAGAGTTAGGGACCAGCTGAACGTCCTGAGATGGAAATGTTTTAGGAGCATGTCTCTGTTGGTCTAGAGTTCCCACAGAGCTGTTGGCATTCATTTTGGACTTAGCTCAAGTTACCTTCAGAGTTGTGATCTTTGAGGTTACTGTAGCAGTTGTGGCTGCGTTGTGCTGTTGTCAACATAACAAATATGACATGGATAACTGCAGATCTTGAAGGGACGGGCTTATAGGATTGCATAGATGAGGCAGACAAAACAATGCCAATATAATACCAACCAAATGCATCCCAAATACTTATGAACCCCCAAGGTCCTCAGTGCCAGTGTGCAATACAACCGTTTCAGCATTGACAATGTAGGATCTGCTCACTGAAGTGCAATCCTCAGGCACATAGAGGTGCAGCTCCAATTGCAAGATACCCAGTGTATCTTTTACCTTTGTCCTGGAAAATGTATTCTGGATCTTACCCTTTCCCACCGAGAGCTGCCTTCTGGTATGCAGCAGCAGGGCCAGTGCAGGATGGTGGTGTAAAATTGTGCAAGACAGCATAGCTTACTAGCCTGTGGCAGTGGGACACTTTTAATAGGAGTGCGTATGAGCGAAGCATTTAGCAGGTATGTCATCATATTTGTCAGTTGATGAGGTTGCTTTGGGCTGGACCATAATGTCTATGATTCTGAGTCAAAGCCGCATCTTCAGACAACGAATAAACAGTTTCTGTGATGCAGCCTACTAAGCTGGGGCAGCAAAACATGTTTGCAATAATGTATTTGACCTGTACTGTGACTGCGGTGGTGCCTGGTGCACCAGAGGTATTGCTCTGTATTCAACAGCAAAATCCATGCATGGCATTAAATATTTATTCCTTACTCTTAAACCTTATTTGTATTGATGCTAAATGATGATCATTTTGGTAGGTTGAGCTTGCTGAAAACATGTGCTAGCATAAAATCAAATTTTGTCACTCATTAGGACTGTAAAAATCCACCATTATTGGATTTCTCCCTCTTCTGTAATGCTGGAGCTGAGACGCCGTGAAGTTGTGGCAGCTTTGTTGTCACAGCTTTGTTGTCTTGCTTACCTGGGAGCTGTATACTGATCCCTGGGAGTCACGATGCTGTGTCACCTCTCACACTTTTTCCTTTGCTGACACTTCAAATATTGTACTCTCACCTCACAGTCAGGGCAGCGTCATTTGGAAAGCGGGTTCTTCTTGGACTCGTCTTTCATAGGGATTTGCTTCTCCAAAATGTGTTGCTTTTTTTTCTGATACCTGAGAGCTCCTAGTGCATTTTTCAGTTTAAGTCTTCCCCTCCTTGACTTCAAATGAGGAATCCTTTCACAGACATGGTCTTTTCTTCTTGTTTCGGGCCATTTCTAGAGAAGCAACATTTGCTGGTGGTGTTCTGTGGGTGAAGAATACAGACACTAGAGAATTTGGAGGGGTATATTGAGAAGACTCTCATTCAGACTGGGACTCCACAGGGGTCTGTCAGAGCTGTTCCCGATTTCATGAGTGGCTCAAATAATGGGTCAGAGCCTGTGGGCATTCAGCCTGCAGATGTCACCAAGCTGAAATGGTATCAGGCACCCTGGAAGAGAAGCAGCGAATTCAGAGTGATTTTTGACAGTCACAAACGGCAGAAAACCAAGTGGGGTGTGAGTCTGTAAGGTTTTGTGCAGAAGTTTATCTTTGTGCAGGAATTAATGGTGTATTCAAATGCAGCATAGGGTAAGGCTGGCTAGGCAACCTGAGCTAAGGAGAAAAGGATGTTCCGGACCCAGTAGCATCACACTGTTGTGAAAATGGTAAATGGAAAAATCAGATGTAAAAATAGGAGTGTTTTTTTCTAAGATATTAGAATAATCTTTTCACCCTACCCAACCCAGGTGGGTCCTTAGCGGGAGCACTGAGTTCATGTGGGAGCATGATACTTGCGGAAAAATACAGACCAAATTAAGCATCTAGAGGAGAGCAACAAGAATGATCAGATACCTAGAAAGTATCACTTAAAAGAAAAGACTAAAATAATTTTTTGGTCTAGGGATGGGAAGAGTAAAGGGAAAAAAAAGTTTAAAATCTTTATAAATGTAGGGTTAGTGGCAAAATTAGTTGAACTTAAACTGTTGTTTTAAGTTCATGTTGGGGCAAGAAATTAGGATTTTATGTTACAGTAAAAAAATTTAGATTAAGATACATAGGAAAAATTTTGAGATTTTAGTAACAGTCAAATGCTGGAATAAAATCTCTGGGGCACTCATAGAAATGATACTTCTTCAGTATCAGCAGCTTTTGGGAGTGGTTTAACAGCTGTGTTGTTGCAGCTATGATGGCCTAAGCATGTAAGAATGGAAAAGACTAGAAAGATGTGGTGCTTTTTTTATTATATCAATTGATTTAGCTAGAAAAAACAGACAAGGCTTTTATGCTCACAAGCCATTTCTCCAATCTGAAACCTCTGAATGGTTTTGGTACAGCTGCTTCTGCATGAAACAGGGAAGGATGTTCTGTATGATCTCTTGAGGGTTCTTATATTCCCGTTTGCAAAGATGTAATGATTAACAAAATCTTCCGTCTTGGGACAGATGGATGTTCAGGGACTGGGGAGGGAAGGCATGTGATAAAAGCAGACAAAATAGCTCTCCTTCTACCCTGAAATTGTGGACATTCCCTAAAACTTTCTCTCTATGAAAAATTCTGGTTTATTACTTTTCAGGAGTGGATGAGAATCAGTAAGTATTAAACTGGATGCTTTATTATTGGTAGGTGGTTTTGGACTGTAGCAAATACTTTATGGTGAATTATATCATGGTAGGATGTATCTATAAAATGTTTGCCTTTTTATCTTAGAGACTAAAAAAAAATTCTGAGGATTTGAAGGCAAGAGGTCAAATTTTCCCCTACTTTTCACCCTAATTATATACAGTGAAATACTTGCAGTCGTTACTTGTTTATGAAAATTAAGGAAATTTAATTATTTTTTAAAAGTCTAAAAATCCATGATGAAAAATTTAGTGAGCACATAGAAAATACTACTGCTGGGGATATTAAGGACAATAAATTTTTATATATTGATTGCTTTAGGGTAGTAACAGATATAAATAGTATTAAAAGACACAGTTGTACTTCAGATAACTTGCAGTGTTTCTTACACTGTTAGAAAAAATATTTTAAAAGACAGAATTGCAACAATAACAATAATAGCAATGTCAATTTAAGCATCAAGCTAATGTAACTCACTCCCTTCTAAGAGAAAATATCTCAACTTTCATTTCTCTGCAATTTTTTCTCAATTTTTCTCTGTATTCTACTTTTCCATCTTGAGCTTTGAGAAAAACACCTTCTATTTTCCACAAATGCTTCTGTTTTTTTTCCATGGATATACCTAACCTCTGTTATGGTTAACTGAAGCTCTGTTACGGGGCATTTGGCATTTCATCCTCTGCCTCACCTTTTGTTCCACTGAACAACCAGGAAGGAGGAACACAGAAGAGCAAAGCCAGGAGAATAGGATTGCATCGTCCTAATAGGCTGATGTTACATCTAGGTTTATAAGTAATTTTGCTCCCTGCTTTCCTGCTCCTATGCATGCACATTTCATAATAACTTTTATAATAATAAAGATGTCAGTCCCCATTTTGTTGGCCTTAGGTTGAGCCATCTCTTATGTCTTTTCTTTGGAAAAACGCTGTGCTGTGTTTTCCTGGTGTCACAGAAGCTCCTCTGAGGACAGGCTGTGGCTCTGAGCCAGAGGCAGCCCCTTCTTTCTCTGTCCACACTGTCCCGCTGTCTACAGGGCTGCAGAAATATGCAAATATAGAGTTTCATATATGTATATATTTCATATATCTACTAAGAATATAAGCTGTCATATCTTTTTACTCCTGTTCTATACTGGAATGCAACTAAAGCCTTTTAAGAAGCCCTTCATGGAGAAGAAGAGAGACATGAGAGTACGGTTATGCTGTGTGGCAGACATTTTCAAAGGACTTGGAATTGGATTTTGGCTGACTCATAGTAGGGGTTCACTAGCTTATTGGCTAGTGTGGAGATTCTCCCTGATTTTTATAATCAATCCTTTCTTGAGAAAGTTTCCATTTAAATTAGCACAATTTAGGCTTTACAGTAGAAAACTCCTAAAATGATTCTTAATGTTTCTTTCTTCCTGTCTCCTCTGTTCAGTCCTCTGATGCATCTGTAGCCTCCCTTTGTATAACTCGGGGTTTCTCATCATACTGTTATCGTTTGCTCCAAAATTGTGCCACAGTTCTAGTTTGGCCTGGTGGATGCACAATGATAGTCTTATCAAAGATTGTTCTGCTACTACTTCAGAGAGAACCCCAAACCCCAGACGATCAAGGCCTCATGAAATGACAAGCAAGATATTAAAGCACAGGTGGTTGGGAAACACCAGGAATGCTGGTAAATTTATAAGAGGGTTTGGAGGACCCATATAGCTTTATAGTTCATAGTTGCAGTTGCAACCTGTGGCTAGTTCTGTGACTCAAAGCGACATGTCTAGTTCACCCTGCCACAGTGGTGTGTGGGTGCTGGACCATGGACCATCTTATTGTGGAACAAGGGAGTGGGGCATGAGGGTAAAATAACCCAAAAAACAGCCAACACAGGGCCAGGTGTTTGTTGTGAAAAAAGTGACACAACCCATTCAAAGTTACGCTGTTCTCCTTTTATCTAAGGGCATTTATCCCTCACTTGCAATTGCTAGTAGTGTAGGCAAACTAATGAACTAGACAAACCTGGTCAACTATCTAGCTCTAGCAGCCTTCTTATGACATCACAGAGCTAAACCTTGGCAGAACCTCTCTGAAAAGTTACATATACACTTGATAAATATGCTTGAGCTCTGTGTTGCCAGCATAAAGCTGCTCTCAGAACCTGAACTAGCTGTCTGAAGACAGCCGAACTAAAGTTCTGCTACACTACACATTCATGGCAGAAATATTTCATTGCCCTATCTTCCTGGTTTTAGTCAAATTTGCTTTGGAAATTATGCTCGTGCTTTCATAGCCTCTGCTTTTCAGTCTCCAGAAGTTACTTCTTTTGACCTGTTCGTCAGGTACCAGCAAATGTAGCAGAGGGACAGACATACCAAAGATGATGTTCCTGAGGGTTTAAAGGTGAAACATGCTACACTGATATCCCTACTGAGGGCAAAATTGATATGTAAGATTAAGTGCCTTGGTAACCATCAAATAACCCATATGGTTCAGATAATATTTTAAATGCCCCAGCTGTAGCAAAGCTTTTTATAACTGCTCACATCCTACTATGGAAAGGATGATCCAGCTGCTTTGGCAGCTCTATATTCTCAGACTGTCAAAGACAATGAAGAACCAAAGTCAAGCCTGGTAGAACAAGATGCCACTAGGTATAAAGGGTTATACCACACATGCCCAATCTGATTTTTTTTGTGTGTGTGTTTTTTATACATGCTATGGTCTGTATCCTTCCTGAAGTGTCACAGCGTACAAGTTAGATGTTCCAAAAACAACCCAATTTTTAAAACACAACTTAAAAAAAACCTCCCGCATCTAAGGTTTTTAAAGAAGTTAGTTATTTACATCCTCAGAGCTCAAAAAAAGTTTCCTTGAACTTAATTTCAGGCTTTCTTATATAAACAAATAAAGAAAGGAGAGCTGATGAGACAATTTAGTCCCCAAATGAACTTGTTTGTGAGGGAAGAATAGAGATTGAAATTATTATTCTGCTAGAAATTCCTGAAGAGTGTAGCTTCATAGCCACCTGGTAGCAAAGGGCTGCCATGTTTCAAAACTAAGCACTTGCAAATTAGGAAACCCAGGAGTTAAAGATAAAATGCAAATTTCTCACCTATGTGGACAGGCACTAAACTCAATCTCATACTAAAAATAGAAATTTTGTTTTTATCATCCTCATTCATCTTGTGGTCCCAGCTCTGTATGATGCACTGTTCAAATCCCTTCCTGAACACAGTGCTATTAATTTTGGTATAGACTTTTTTGTGATAATTTTGATTATAACATCTAAGTACATCCGAATGACTACTGCATTACTCTATATTATACTGCTGAAACATATGGACTTACTTGTAGAGACAAATCTGAACGATGGGTTCTCATTTACTCTATGCCAAGCATTCAGGAGGTGATTTTTCAGATGATGCAACCCTTGGTGCACGTTCATTCAGAGTACAGTTCCTGATGTCTTCAGCTTCAACACTGAATACTCATCACTTTTAGAAACCAGACCAATGATCCCAGAAAATGAGGGTTGATGCCTCTAATGTCACTGGCTGTAATTGTGTGCCTCAGCATGCAGACCTCATTCCTACAGCCCCTGCATGGCCCTGGATCCTTCTCTAAGCTCTCTGAGCAGGGCAGAGGTCTGGCTTTGCATCCTCAGACTTCTTTCTGTAAAACAAGCAGTGATGGAAAAGGGGGCCACAGGGTACCTGGATTGGAGATTGTAGTAGGTAGGTGCAAGCCACGTAATTTCTAGGAAAATATCAGCTTTTGGATGTTATTTTGAAGTCCTAATGTTCAGTTTTGGACCCCTCACTACAGGAGAGACATTGAGATGCTGGAATGTGTCCAGAGAAGGGCAATGAAGCTGGTGAGGGGTCTGGAGAACAAGTCTTATGAGGAGCGGCTGAGGAAGCTGGGGTTGTTAGGCCTGGAGAAAAGGAGGCTGAAGGGAGACCTTATCTCTCTCTACAACTACCTGAAAGGAGGTTGTAGAGACATGGGGATCAGTCTCTTCTCCTAAGTAATGAGCAATAGGACAAGAGGATGCCTCAAGTTGCGTGCAGGGAGGTTTAGATTGGATATTAGGAGTAATTTCTCCACTGAATGGTTTATCAAGCATTGGAATAGGCTGCTTAGGGAAGTGGTGGAGTTGCCATCCCTAGAGGTGTTTAAAAGACATGTAGACAAAGCGTTGAAGGGCATGGTTTAGTGGTAACTGGGCAGTGCTAGGTTAACAGTTGGACTCGATGGTCTTAAACATCTTTTCCAATCTAAACAATTCTGTGATTCTGTAATGCAAGAGCAGTGCTCCCCAGTGGTCCCCTTCTGGAGTATTACAAAATACAGCATCTGTCTGCAGGTCTTAGGGATGCTGAAACTCAGGACTACAAGCACTCTGCTTCTGTCCCCTCCCTGCCTTGTCTCAATCTGCCTCCCAGTCCTTCCCACCACAAACTCCTCATTCCTGTGCCTTATATTTGGAGTCCTTGTTTCTGGGCTGCACTGGCTGGAGGAGGGAGAGCACACCAGGATGGGGAAGAACAGTGAGAGGGAAAGTCTGGCTCTGCCTTTGCCGCTCCAAAGGGAGGCACGTAAAGCACATGGGGATGCATATGTATAGTGCAGATGCCTGTGGGAGGAATGAAGGGGATGACGTGTGCTCAGCTCAGGCAGAAACTATAGATAACTGTCAGACTACAACAAGTCTCCCAAGCACACGCAAACTGGATTTATTTTTTTCAGAAGCTCCCAGCATAGCCAAATTTGTACATATTTTCTTGAGAAGAAATTTGTCTGCCGTGTCAGACAAACATCTATGCTGTCAGCTCAATATATGATCCCTAATATTTGCAGAACTACCCTCTGTAAGTCAAGCATTATATAGCTTTTTATTAGTCAATTAACATTTGTGACAGCTCTTCAGGTTTGTGAAGCTTTCTTCCTTTGTCAGTTGAGAGAAGATTGAGGCAGAAAAGCAAATTTTAAGGCCAGAAGGAGCCACTGATCTTGACAGGATCTCGTGTATAACATGGAGCATCAGACATCCTTAAACAAATTCTTTGCTAAACAAGTCTAATAGTTTTCTTAAGGAAAAAAATGTTGATTGAAAAAAATGCTATGATGGAGAGTCCTCTACAGACCTGGTCTATTATTACAGACCTAAACTATTATTATAATAGTTATCCTCATTAATTGTGATTTGAATTTAATTAGCCTCAAATTCTGCAAATTGGATCTTGCTAGAATTAGCTTGATCTCTGTCACGAAATGTTTGTTTCTTACATAATGTAGTTACTTATTGTAAGGAAGTTCTCTGTTGCTGTTCTTCATGGTAACCCAGACAGTTTGAGCTCCTGGAATCTGACTGTGGAGCTCATTTTTTCAGCTTTTTCATCATTTTTTCATCATTCATTCCAATTTTTCTTGAAGTGGGGCTGCTTCAGCTCATCACAGTATTGCACTTGATTTGTAAAGTAAATCTATCCAAAGCCATTATCATCTTTTCTGCTAAAACATGTCCATTCATCAGAAGCAAAGCATTTGGCAGAAATGTGCTAATCACAATTAATTTAGTGACAGCAGGCAGGTAGTTTTCTATTCCCTTGTTTAGCCGTCGCAGGTGGAAGTCTTGTTCCAGAGTTGCTGCCTCCCAAGGTAGAAGCAACACATAATCCTGCAAAAAGCCACGCAGTACTCCAGCACCGTCCCCTTCTTGCTTAGCTGGTGAAGGTCCACAGCGGTTCTGTGGTGGGGAAGGGATGACAACACAACTTCCTTATTCCCAGGCTGCCTCTTCAAAACCTGCACCTCTTCGAAGCTGTGGCCTGCACAGCTTTTTTATGTAGTTCAGGCATGGTATGTGATCACATTTGGGCAGGAAATGATTCATAAAATGTAATGAAAGGAGAGATTATTGGATAGTGTAATTTGACCTCCTATAGCTACCAAATTATTTTTTTTCTGAGTATTCCTGCGTTCAGCCAACTGCTTGTATTTGATTTAAATATAACTTCTGTTAGGGTAAAGTGCACATTACAGAATGACACCTAACAGTGGTTTCAAGAAAGTCGAGTATCCACTAAATCATTCGTAGCTTGCCCCAGTGTTTAAATACTCATAATGTTACAGATTAATGCCTTATTTCTTATTTGGATGTATCTGGCTTCAGCTTCACTTTCTCGGAGCTTGCTATGTTTCAGATCAAAATAATTCAGTGCCAGTATCTTCCCCATGATACTACTTAACTTTATTCAAGTTGTCTAATTCTTTTTTCTATGCAAGGCAGTTTCTTCAGCCTGCAAGTACTGTTTTTAGCTTTTTTTTTCCTCGCCCTTTCTAATTTCTAACACTTTTTGAAAAACACTTATGTGGGAACTGTACACGCTGTTCCAGCATCCGTCTCATTATATCTGTAAACAGAGGTAAAATCACTTCACGTAGGTCAGCAACTGCATTAGCTGCCTTTGCAGCAGCTCCTCCCTGGGAGCTCAGGATATGGATTGTATTCAATTTTCACTTTGATCCCTAATCCCTTTCAAGAATCACTGGCATTTCAGGGTGCAGTCCCCATTCCCTGTTCTGAGATGTGAATGTTTGCATTTGGCTGTACTAAGATGCATAATAGATAAAGAGGAACAGCCTACTGGACACTCCAGATTGGTCTATTTCACTATGTCTTCTGTGATATTTACCACTCTTCTAAATTTTTAGAACTTTGCAAATATTGTCACAAATGGCTTTGTATTGAACCTTGAGAAACGTAAAATCTATAAAAGCCTATCTAGCAGTGATTTCTCTATGATTACTTTTTTTTTTTTCCATCTTTTCATCTTTCACTTGGCCAATTCTTTACTTTCAGCAACTATGCACTATAACACTTCATTGAGGCTTTTAAAAATCAGAATGTTGTGCTGGTAAATTAATTGATTTACTCATGCAAACGAGAATTCCTTGATCAGCTAGAAGCGATAACTTCTCCATGAGTAAGTTTCATTCTGAAGAGTGTGATATTCTGTAGAATTACGTTAAGTGATGTCATTTGTCTTTGTTATCAGCTTTTCTGGTATTTAGCTTGAGATGGATGTCAGTCTCGCCATCCGGTGGTTAGCTGGATCACAATGTTTCTCTTCTCTGAAGATTGTTGTATAGCAGCTGTCTTTCAGTCCTTTGGATTTCCCGTGTTCAGAGATTATTTATGACTTAACGTCAGCAGTGATTAAAAGCATCTGATACAAGAAAGTGAATGATCATGGCCCATATCTGCCTTTTCCCAACAATTCTGTTCTCTTCAGTCCTAGCTCCCCTCTTCCTGATGCTCCTCAAGGTTGTAAGTCCCCTCTCCTGTTGCTGGAGGGGTGGAATGTTGCTGCTTTGGGTTTGTCTTTATTTCCTCTCAAAGAGGGAGAGAGCATGTGAGAACTCTCAAGTGTTACAGAGAGAAAGAAAGAGAAAGAAAGACGAAAGGAAAGAGCACGTTTTTTCTGAGCAGCTGAGTACCATCCTCCCAGCTTCTCATTTCTCACTCACACATGAGGCTGGCAGGCTGGTAGGCCCCCAGCCTCCTGCAGCGATGGAGATGGTCTCTTCTGTCCCAATAGTGGAGAGCAGAACTCACAGATGATCAGAAGAGAGCATGGTCCAGGCTGGACCATGAATATGTGCTCTTCTCCAGATTTTAAAAGCAGTGTTTTCTTGGTCCTTGGTTCCATGCAGCTCAACAACTCAAAGTGCTGTTTTCAGCCACATTTTTAGAAACACTAGCCATGAGCCTTCTGACTTTGTTTTTATTCCTGTACATTCATTCTCAAATTCATTTTATCTGCACACCACTATTGACATTGGTGGCAGTAGCAGAAGCACCTCTTGGCTGTACGTATATCTAGGACATTGGTGTTCAGTTGCTGAGGCAGTGCTTCATACCATGTTGCTGTGGTAACGTCTTGTCCTAATTCTGTAGAAAGTTCCTGTAGAAAGCCTGAAGTGTGCATGGTGTGTTCTTATTTGATGCAAGCGCATGATTCTCCTCCTTTTCAGACACTAGAAATAAATCTGTTGAATACTTTTACCTTTCGTGCCATTCTAACATACAGCCATCTCCATCTAATAAGCACTCTACACACTTTTAAGACTTTTGTTCACAATATCCTTCTAAAAAGCACATTACCTTTTCTCTTTAGCGTTGCAACTTGTGAATTTTCCTTTGGGCCTTTACCTTTCTTAACCAGAATGTTACACTTCATAAATTCTAGCTTATATTGTTGGCTATTTATTTCCTGGTTTTCAGTTGTTGGAATACTGGTCTTTTAACTTATTTCTATTTGCTGTCACATATTAATCAACTGAACCAGACTGGGTTTTAAAACAAAGTGGTCTTTTTGGGAAATTGAATGAACTCTTAACTTTCAGTTTTCAGTTGAATTATGCTGTCCAAGTCTTTCTCCTCCCTGTAGTTTTGCTCATGAGGGCAAGAGAAGGGAAGTCTAACATGTGACACTGTTTTGAAACACAGACTATGAGTCATAGATTCATATTATAGATGGGAAGGACACAGAACACAAAAGTATTACAATATAAAGAAAATACCTTTTAACGTAAGGTGTCACAAGAAACGGCAGCAATTCCTTTTGCTTCTTTACACCATTCCGATTTCCCACTGGAGCAGAAAACACACAATCATAGGTGAAATCCTAAAAATGGGGAGATTGTTGCAAAAAAATGAGCTTAAGACTGGTCTAACCTACCATGGTCATTGAAGGTGGCAAGAAGGCTTTACTTAAGCAAAGGCTGTGGTGTAAACAAGCTTTCTTAACCCAGAGCTGTATTTCTTGCACTGTAGACTATCACTCATAGACTTTGATCAGGTAGTTCATGTATCTGATGTCTCACAGAATTGTCCCAGTAATAGTGAAAATGATGGCTTTTTTTTTTATTTCTGGATGAATTCTATACCTGTAACTGCTCCAATTGAAGAATGACTGGTGTTTCCACCATCAAGAGAAGGCAACTACTGACCTGTTTGTCTGATCTCTACACTACGTATCATTTTACAATGAATCCTCAAGGAAAGAGCTATTAATGGCTGTGGTTAGTTGTGCAATAGAATAAAAATGGAATGTAGATTTACATGACCTTGAAAAAGTAACCTGTTAGCTTTCTATTGATACAATAACTGATTTTCCAGATCAGGGAAATACGGTCAACCTAATCTATCTGAATTTTGCAAAAGACACTATGCTGCTGAGGACTAGTAAAGAACTGAAAGCGTTGGGGTAAGGATCTGGGTCAACAGCACATGCTGAAAGGAAAATGTCTGATCAGAAGGGAAACAGGAAGCAAAGTTATTCAACTCTCAGTTTGGGGACAATCATATTTTTACTAAGAAATTTCATGCAAAACCAGGAACGTAGCAATAAACTTAGTTCTTTGCACCATCAATACTGTAGAGGATACAATTCTCATGTAACAAAGAT
Source organism: Pedionomus torquatus (assembly GCA_013398155.1). Taxonomy (NCBI): domain Eukaryota; kingdom Metazoa; phylum Chordata; class Aves; order Charadriiformes; family Pedionomidae; genus Pedionomus; species Pedionomus torquatus. The sequence goes on along the minus strand of VZRU01009147.1, from coordinate 78,936 downwards.
GAACTGGAGATTAATTGCCCAGGATGACCAGGCACTTTGGCACTAAAAGTTACATTTTCTCCATAAACTGTGCATTTATTTATTGTAAGTTATACACATAGACAGAGAACTGTGCATATTAGGAGATCATGGCATGACTGAGAGCCATGAATTTGATAATGGTTATGAAAAACAAAAATGCACTTACGCAACCCCCAAGTGAGATAATTCCCAGAAAGAATTGATAGTTTCTCAATATGTGTGTGTATACATATATATATATGTATGTATGAAATACATACTTTTAGATTTCACTTAGTATACTGTACATGACTGTTTCAGACAAATTCGTTGAAATGAGATAGAAAAAGCTCCAAATATGATGGGAAGAATACAGAATCCATAACATGAGAGGTGAATAAATGAGTTTGAGTTGTCCTAGAATAGAAAAATGAAGGCTGACTGAAGATATGACTGATATTTAAAAATACACCAATGAGTAAACACAATGGAGAAGGAAGAGCTATTTAAACCAAAAGACAATGTTGGCAGAAGAACAAATGGGCATAAAATGGCCATGAACAAATTTAAGCTGGAAAGCAAAAGGTTTCTAGTTATCAGAAAGCTGTCTTTCAATGAAAAGAAAAGCTCTTCTAAATGGTTTTTAAATGAAGTTCAGTAAGTTTATGATTTGTGTTACACGATACAGGTGTCTTCAGTAACATGGTATTTGATTCCATGACATAGGAGGTCCTCTTAATTTCACATCTTACATAAAGCACTAAATACTCTTGAGATGTAGTAACTTCTCAGGCAGCATGCATCCACTGTTGAGCAGCAAGTCTAAAATACTCTCTCAGACAGAAAATCAGAAGACTTTGTTATTTGGCTAATCACCAGAAGATTTAAACAGACTGAATGCAAAAACCATTTTTTTCAGAGCTTGCAATGTCTCTAAGGCTCAAACAGAGCCTTAGTAATAAGTTTAAGCTTTGTCTGAAAATTGTCACCTCTCTCAGCATTGCATTAGATCCTAGTGCTAACCACAATACTGTGTGTCACTTCTTGAGATGCCAACAGATATACTTTCAGTCTTTAAATGTGAGGATGCAAAGACCAGGAAGAGTGCTGATTCGAATAACTGAATCCTATTTATCACAGTGTCAGTAATGGAAGATAACATTTCTGTATATTTAAAAAGCTGTGAAATCCTCCAGTAGAAGATGCTGGGCAGTTTTATTCATTCTTATTTGTTTAGCTGAATTTAAAAATGAGCCTAGAAATAAAAAAAATTAATTTTGGATATTGAGTAAACAGGATGTGTTTTGTACCCAGTTTTATACCATGTATAGTATGCTTAATTTGAAAAAATGAAAATTGAATATAAACATCAATATTCTAATAATATTAAGGTAGGAAATTGGAATAAGCCTTAAGCTTCTATCTTAACTAATGCCACTGTGCGTTTTAGTGTAGTTGAATGCCACACTCAAGGAACAAACATTTTCCTTGGTTGAACTTTCTTGGTGCTCTTTTTTTTGTACAGCGGTATGAAACACAGAAACCTCTGAACTAAGAAATCTGTTCCTTTTTTTTTTTATTTTTTTTCCAGCATCAAAATGATTCCTCCGGGGGAATGCCTATATGCTGGGAGGAAAAGGAGGAAACCCATTCAGAAACAGTTAAGTATCATATTCATCGGGAGGCATCTCCCTCTGAACATACATGATAACAATGAGGTAGAAGAAAGAGTTCCTTCCTCCTATGACCCACAGACACGGGAGAGACCATATCTCTTTCTCTGCAGTGAGAACCCCCTTGTTGGGAGGCTGGCTATTAATGGTTAAGACTGGCTCCAGAAAAGATGCTGAGCATGGTGAAACCATCCTTATACATCCCTAAGTGTCCCAGAAGAAGGCCAGTGGTGGCTCTGATGTGCACCAAAGTTAGTATAGAGTACATTGCCAAGGGGTGGAGAGGAACAGTGTTTTTTCATTATCACAGGCAGAAGATAATGGTGAACCAAATGTCAGCCAGGCAATGGGCTGGAGTGGGGGCTGCCATCTCTGCCCTTCTGTGTTCCCCATCACCTGTTGAAGGAGCCTTTTGAGAAGTTGTGTGTCGAGTGGCACTAATGCTTTGCACTTCCCCCCTTCCCCCTTCTTTGGCTTAGACTTGCTTGGGGCATCACTAAGTCCAGCATGTGCGAGCCTGAGAAGTGGGTCACTTCAGCCAACTGAAAAAGCAGGCTGGTGACTCACTTTTTGCGTAGAGAACACATCATTTTTGAACCACTATTTGCTATGGGATCACTTTCATTAGAAGAAAAATGGGAGAAAGGAATTGTATGTGTGAAGACAAAGCAGAAAAAGGAAAAAAAAAGCAATGGGAAGTTGTTACTACAAGATGCTTGAAATGGGAAGGAAGAAAGGTTGCTATCACTCCAGTATAAAATGATTTCCAGATATCAGAAACCACTCTGAAATTAAGCTTTTTCATATAATCATCCCACATCTTCTGTGTTACACTTGATTATATGGTTATGAAACACACATTTTTACTGTGTTAAAAATATGAACTAGTGCTAGTAGCCTTCACAGACAATTTAAGGATGAGAAGGTAACAAAAATAGATTTCCCTATTTTCAGTAGTTCAGACGTTCTAAAAATAACCCACTTGGCTTAAAATTGTATATAACGGTCTAAACTCAAAGGGAAGTTTCTCTGAATGTTTGAGTGAAATCTGTTGATTTTGTTTGGATTTTGGAGAGTATTTGCACATGAACTACTTGTTCCCACTTAAAAAAAATAGTTCTTTTACTGTATTAACTATATTAGGTGGCGATTTCAATAGGCAAAGATAATGACATAAGAAAACGATTCCTCCTGCAAAACCTGAGTGTTAAATCCAAAACTTATGTAACATTTCTGCACTGCTGTTCAAGTGTTGATGTGGATATTTACCTTTATAACTACATGAGGTATGGAACCGCTCCAGTACATGAAATTACCTCTATGCAGAACTGTCTATGGATCGTAACTTTTGTGAGAAAGGAGGGAGAGTTGCAGTTGCTTTGAGAAACATTAAGCTTCATGTTTGGAGAGTGTATAGATAGCTAGAAGAACTTCTGTCAAAGATGACTTCTAGATAAATGCAATGGTTAAGAAAACTACCTGTTAACAAAGGATGGAAATGTCCTCATTAGCCTTTTTTGAAGTTCTAATTTCAACAAACTCAGAAGCAAATTCTCACTTACCTTGATGGAACCAAGTTTTCAACTTGGGAGCCATTGCAAGTAACACTCCCTGAAAAGAACTTTGCTCTGGGATTGTAGTACAGGTACCTAAGCATGAGCTTTACCAGCCAGGACAGAGACAATTTTGATTAAGAAACTTGGTTTGGTTAAAACAAAGGCAATTGTTTGGATTATTAGAATACTGGGTTCCCACACTGGCGATAGCCCTCTGTTTTCTGTGGTTAGTTACTTATCGCTTGCTGAGGATGATTTCTCAGTTGCTAGCAACACTGGTCTCTTCCTCAAACCTTATCTGTTTATGGGCTTGGTCTTTGGTAAGCCTTTCCTGTGCTCATTCCCTCACTCGGGGACTTCCTAACTCTCATCTAAAGAGGGTCTGAATGCCCAAGACCAACTAGCTGACAGAACTTCTTTCACGGTCTGTATCCTTCAGTCCTACAGATCTTTCTGACATTTGAAGACTCCGAGGTATCCTTACTGTTATGCTGCTTCAAATAATTTATCTTGAATTTAGAAGGGTAGGCAAAGCCTATTAATGGAACAGTATATTTGACCACGATTTTGATCCATGTTGTACCATTTTTGTTATAGCTTTCTTCTCTTCTTTGATAGCACAGCGCATTTTCATTCACAGCCTTGTTCTACTTTTTCCCCTCTCATTCTGGTAATGAATCATGGTAGATGCTGTCACCTGCCCTGGAAGGCATATTTGTTCAGTTGAAAAACCTGATTTTTCACAGGAAAATAGGTTGATAGGAATTTTTTGACCAGTCCTAGTGAAGATTCCTCTCTCTTTTTTTTTTTTTTTTTTTTATAGTAATAGCCACTAGAATTTAAGTTTCTCTTGACAAAGGTGTAAGTGAGCTCAGGTACCAGTCTGAGCAGGATGCTTGGATTTCTGTAGGGATTCATAGAATCATAGAATGGTTAGAGTTGGCAGGGACCTTAAAGATCATCGAGTTCCAACCCCCCTGCCATGGGAAGGGACACCTCCCACT
>VZRU01009147.1:35115-74687 GCA_013398155.1 Pedionomus torquatus | reverse complement strand
GCTCTCCTGTAGGCTCCCTTCAGATCCTGGAAGGCTGCTAGAAGGTCTCCCCGGAGCCTTTTCTTCTCCAGGTTGAACAGCCCCTGCTCTCTCAGTCTGTCCTCATAGGAGAGGTGCTCCATCCCTCTAATCATCTTTGTGGCCCTCCGCCCGACCTGTTCTAACAGTTCTATGTCCTTTCTCTGTTGAGGACTCCAGAGCTGGACACAGGACTCCAGGTGGGGTCTCATGAGTCCAGAGTAGAGGGGCAGAATCACCTCCTGTGACCTGCTGGTCACGCTTCTTTTGATGCTTCTTTTTCATGGATTAGTCCTTTCAAAGGTCAGGATTTAAAGGACAGAAGTGCAGCTTTCTTCTCCACAGAACAACTAGGATGTTCACATCTACTCATACTCACCACATCCCAGGAGGCCAACTCCATCTCTCCATCAGCTGTGATCAGGCTGTCAAACCAGGTGGTGATCCTGCAGCTGTCTTTTAATCCAGGATATCACCACAGAAGTATATTGCTCATTATGTTCATATTTTTTCAGGCACAGAAATTCTATTCTGAGGTAGATTTACGGGGTAATGATGAAAATGTATGAAGAAGCTCCACAGGAGAATGCAGAGACCCACAAGACAAGAAGAATGTGTAGAAAACTTCTTTTACCAAGAGGAGCTAGCATGTTTTGGTCATCTTCCCTTAACAGAACTGTGAGATATTATCTTCCTTAGGTTGCCATTCTTCAGAGAGTACATCAGGTTCAGATTCTACTTTTATACACGCAAATAAATATAAACCCTAGTTGTTCTCCTTTGGGCCCAGAGAGCTTCCAAACATGCCCCATTAGATGTGGTCTACACTAAAGAATTTTGGCTTTTATGAACTCAGTTCAAACACCTGGAGCTCAGACTGAAAATTTTCCATCAGATATTCTTTTCAGCCAGAGAACTGGAGCTTTGACTAAAGGAAATATTTTCTACCAAGTGTTTGCTTCCTGTGGAAATCTAACATTTCACTCGTAATTCAAGCATCTGAAAACTAAGGAGATCTTGTTTTTAACCTCAAACTAAAATCACTGTGCTGAAATGAATACTTACACTAGAAATGCTAAGGCAATGCTTCAGGATAGTTACCATTTCAGAGCTTCAGCTACTTCGTCTTAAACCCTGGCATCTTGTAAAACTCTCTCCCTCTACAAGACGTTTCTTGTAATATTTTACAGCTCTTAAAAGGCAAGCTACAGCTGCCCTAGCTCTGAGTGTATCTATGACTGCTCCAACTGCCCACTTCAGCCAGAACTGTACCAGTGCCAGGGTAAACAGAGATTTCAGGAGGTGCAGCTCTCTCCTGCTTCCTAGTTCTCATTTTAAAGCCCTCTGTGGCATAGCCCTTCCTCTTACTTGGTGTCACACTATCCTACCTCTCATCTACTCTGCTAGTTTGGTGTCTTCTTGACCATTAGTTCTGCTTCCTCCTTTCATTGCTATGAAGACCCAGAAGAGTTAGAAGGTGGAAAAGGGCCCTCTTTCCCTCAAACAGCTTTCTCTCATTCAGTCATTTTCACTCGTAGGAAATGGTGAACATCTGCACATGCACGGCTGGCACTGGAGTTCAGCTCTGCCAGGATGCCTATGCAATGCCCAAGCGCAGCTCAGTAGCTGTGGATGCTCGTCAGAACCTTCATGGTACTGACCATCTTGCTGTTTCTTTGTACTTAGCCTGTCTGTTGCATCTCATGGTCTCTCTCTTCCCTTTCCCTTCTTACTGAAACCTTGCCATCATAGTAATTGATTAGATTTTTCTCAGTTTAGATCATCTGCTGGTTTAACACTTCAGCAGACTTTAAAAACTTCTTGATTCAGAGCAAACTTTTCCGTAAGAGGGTAGGGCTCCCTCAGAAGCTAGTGAACAGCAGACAGAGCTGTAGCTGTAGGTAATTTCTCTGCAAGCTCACCAAACTGGTTTACATTAGTGGCAGGTCTGCGTGTCATGGGCACACTGAATCATTAAAGCATCAATGGCTCAATGCCTTATGTACCACCGAAACAGAAAATGTTTTCCCCACCAGGCCCCACAGCAGTTCCACAAACGGGGACTGGTGAGATGGGTCTTGTATGGGTACAAGTATTTATTAAGGTAGAGCAAGTTTTGGGTGGTTTAACAATGCAAAGAAGGAAATTCCAGTTTTATTGTTTTAATTAATGTGCTACTTTATTGTAGTGGTGTTGCATGAAAAACAGAGTAAAAGAGCTATTATAGAGTGAGTGCTATGGCTTTGCTTTGACTTGGTTTACATAGGTTGAGAATCCTTGTTTTAAAACAAACATAACAGGCACCTTCTACTTGCAGCTCAAAATAAGGGCTAGAATTTCCATTTGCCTCAAAACAGCTCATTGAAGAATTTCCCTGCCTGCCCTTTTCTGTTTATGGATAGCTAAGCTAGCCTTTCCATGGAACTTGCATTGTTTTAAATTGTGTCTACTTGGCACCTAATTACCATTTACATCAAACCCCTGTTTGTTTGGATTCACTCCCTTACTGAATCATTTCCTTGAGTTTTCAGGAAGACTCTGTCCTCAGCTTTCTCCTGTAGTGTTTTTACACAGTTCCCTACAATCTCCAGAAAACTGTTCCTTACACTCAGGACAAATGCAATCCCCATAATTGCCTCAAACCATACCTCTCTGGCACAGAACAGTCACTATTTTTGTGTGGTAAATAGGTTTGAACAATTTCTGTCTCTATTCCATGTTATTCTTTACAATTTTTAGCCCTTGAACTCATCAGTCTAATTTTATGTATTGGAATTAGGTTTTTTTTTCTGTCCTAAATTGCTTCCTTGCTTAAGCTGGTTTGTCAGATATAAAAAGCAATTAGTAAAAACTTACATTCTTTAGGCTCTACTCATCTATAGGCTATATTCCCACAAAATTACTGCTCTTCACAGGTCAGACATCCTTTTGGTGTCATAGTGAGGATGATTGAACTTTGGGGTTTACTCCAAAAAAATTAATGCCCAATATACTCAAAATTAAAATTATGATTGAAAAATATAGTAAATGTGTGGAGCGTGGAAAAACAGTACTAAAAGTGCTACAAATAAATAGTTTTATTCTGATTCCCCACTGGAGTACCAGCTAAGCTATGTAAGGTTATAGTCCTTGCCTTCAGCAAGGTGCAAGTGGACCTGTTAGCACACTCCTATTTTCCTCGCCTACCATTTCTCATTCTTGAGCATTTTTCCATCTTTCTCTCCTTCATTTTTCTCTCAATGTCTCTTATTCTGGAGAAGATGCCTTGGGAGAAATGTGGCAATGTGCTACACTAAGAAGTTGAACATGGCCATTACACATTTTGAAAAAGGGTAGAAAGGAGGACACTGGAAACTACTGACCTATCAGTGTCACCTTTGTGCCTGGCATGATCATGGAACAGTTCTTTCTAGAACCTATGCTATGGAACAAGGACAAGGCAGTGATTTGAAACAGCCACTATGGCTTCACCAAGGGCAAGACCTGCCTGACCAAACATAGTGGCCTTCTATGATGGAGTGACTACATCAGTGATCACAGGAAGAGCTATGGATGTCGTCTGTTTGGATTTCTGTAAGGCCTTTGACACAGTCTCTCACAACATCCTTCTCTCAAAATCGGGAAGATATGGATTTGATGGGTGGACTATTTGGTGGTGGATGAAGAATTGGATGGTTGCATCCAGATGGTAGTGGTCAATGGCTCAATGTCCAGATGGAGATTAGTGGCAAGTGCCATCCCTCAGGTGTCCCTACAGGAGCCAGTACTGCTTAATGTAGACAACACCAAGCTGAGTGGTACAGTTGACGTGCCTGAGGGACAGGATGCCCTCCAGGGGAACCTGGACAAGCTCAAGAAGTGGGCCCATGTGAACCTCATGAGGTTCAACAAAGCCAGGTGCAGGGTCCTGTACTTGGGATTGGGGAAACCCCCAGTATCAATGCAAGTTGGGGGATGGAGAGCAGCCAGAAAAGCTGGACATGAATCAACAATGTGTGCTCACAGCCTAGAAAGCCAACTGCATCAAAAGCAGTGTGGCCAGCAGGTTGAGGGAGGTGATTCTGCCCCTCTTCTCTGCTTTGGTGAGACGCCCATCTGGAGTGCTGCATCCAGCTCTGGAGCCCTCAGCACAGGAAGACATGGTCCTGTTTGGAGCAGGTCTGGAGGCCACAAAGCTGATCAGTGGGCTGGAGCACCTCTCCTATGAGGACAGGCTGAGAGAGTGGGGGTTGTTCAGCCTGGAGAAAAGAAGGCTCTGGGGAGACCTTATTGCAGCCTTCCAGTACTTAAAGGGAGCCTACAGGAAAGATGGGGATAAACTTTTTAGCAGGGCCTATTGCGATAGGATGAGAGTTAATGGCTTTAAATTAAAAGAGGGAAGATTTAGAGTAGACATAAGGAAGAAATTTTTTCCTCTGGGTGCTGTGAAACACTGGCACAGGTTGCCCCGAGAGGTGGTACATACACCATCCCTGGAAACATTGAAGACCAGGCTGGATGGGGCTCTGAGCAACTTGATCTAGTTGAAGATGTCTCTGCTCTTTGCAGGGGTGGGTTGAACCAGGTGATTTTTAAAGGTTCCTTCCAACCCAATCTACTCTATGTTTCTGTGATTCTGAGCAAATAGAGGACCAGCAGACACAGCAATAAGTCCCCTGGGAGATGTTAGCACAGCTACAGCACTGGGCTGTTGCACTCCCTCTGAGATCATAGATCTATGCAGTTTATAGCTCCAGTGGCCTATTTTTCATTCCTGGATAACGCATTTGACTAACGCTGGGTCCAGCAATGTCTGTCTGCTGGAGGTAACCACCTTTTCAAACTTAGTACTCAGGTCTTTGTTCTTAATTGACAAGTCTGTCCTTCAGCACTGACCACCACTCACTGTCATGCGAGAAATCGAGTTCCCACGACTGTGTGCAAGTGCACCAGCTTTTCCTTTTGTCCCTCTCGAGAGCAGCATCTTACAAATTCTGTAAGAAACAAAGGCACCCCAAAATTGAGCTTGTGATATATTTCATCTTAATGCATTTTCACAATAGCTTTTCTGAGATATCTGGTCCTGTCCCCTGCATGAGAATGATATGAAAGGGGGATGGACTAGGAGTGCTTGGCTTAGAAATCTGAATAACATTAGTCTTTATGTTTTGAGAGGAATATCAATGTTCTTAAAAGAGAAAGCAAACTCTTATCTTTGTTATTACTGCTGTTGGAAGGTAAATGTGAGTACGTTCATAGAGTTTTTGAGCTTGAGGAAAGAATGTCTTCTCACCTTGCTTCCTATACTTTTTAAAATCATGTCTATAGGCAGGCTCTTTTCTTAATTATCTCCTGACCCACAGGTTAACTTTGAGTCATTACATGGAGGAAAATAAAATGCTTTGAATGCAGTGGGTATTGAATGGGTTCATGCGTTAGTCATGGTAATTTTCCTCTGATGTTCTGACCCTCATTTGTACAACATAGATGAGAAATTGTTTTTCCTGGTATTTGTTAGAACATGAAGATAGTGCCCATTCCCCTGAGGTGAGAGGGTCCTGAGTAAGAGATATCAGTTCTTTGTTTTTCACTGGGCAGATGTGAAAAGAGAAGTCACTGTCCATGTCTTCGCACTATGGCAAATACAGTATGATAAATCTCTTTTTGGACAGAGATTTTAAACATTTTCCTAGAAGCTAGGTTAAATATGTCTGTTACCAACTAATTTCAGACATCCATCTCAGTTTCCAGTTGTACTATGTGGAGGTAAAACAGGTAATCGAAAATGTGTTCTCCACCACAGAAGGCCTGCAGTTGGGAATGAAAAATCAAATCCTTCGAAGAGACACAGGGACCGTCTGAATGCAGAACTGGACCATCTGGCCAGCCTCCTGCCTTTTCCACCTGACATCATATCAAAGCTGGACAAACTTTCCGTCTTGCGCCTTAGCGTCAGCTATCTCCGAGTCAAAAGTTTCTTTCAAGGTAGGTCTCTTGAAGATATCAATATCACATTAAAAGTCTTCCTCTAATTTATTACTGTATTTCATTAAACCTGAATAAAATTAGCAATCGGTATTATATTGGTAAAGGAACTAAAAATAATCTATTATTGAACGTATTTTTGTGCACGGGATGTTGCGTTGCGAATTTTGTGCATTTCCTTCTTTGCCATTTGTGTGTTTTTCACTTGGATAACCCCCAGTCTTCTTCGGCAGGCTTTAGAAACAGGAAAACATGACTGTAAAATCCCTAAACCAGCAAAGAATCTTGGGGCAGATGTAGACTCTTTGAACTCCCTTTTTGAAGCTGCTACCGTGCATACTCACAATGCCTGTTTAGATACGATGGGAAAGTCAAGCAGCTACCGTATTACCTGCGTTTGCTGTGTGCCAAGAGGAAATGGGCGTGCTTGAAAGGCCAAAAAGATCACTTTCTTTCAGGATAAGTGAGATCCAAAGGTTAAAGTGTTGACTAAAGCTGTACTAGGCTACGCTTTGTTTTTGTAGCTGCCTGGCACACCACACAATGAAAGCCAAATGTGCATGTTCAGATGTACGTAATAAGAATTCTTCCAAATTCACAGACATTTTTAGTCTTCTGTTGCTGAAGAGTTCACACACGGAAAATCCGTATTAGGGATTTAACAATGAAAATCCTCTCTAGAGTTGCTTGAAAAAAGGAAGAAAAATACCTACCTGAAGGCATATAATTGAACAAAAGTTCTTGGTCGACTGCAGAGATAAACAGAAGTATTTTTAATGGATATTTTTCCTTTACTACTCTTTACTAGTCCTGCCTGTTACTGTTCCTTATTATGCACAGTGTATACAAGAGAACCCTATATTTTTGGGGGTTGACTGGAGAATAATAGCTGTTGGTTAGTTTCTTGCTTTTAAAATATATTTTCATGTAAAAGAAATGCCAATTTGAAGAGGCTATGGCAGACTGCAGGGCATTTTACAAGCTAACATCAGATTACAGATGGTGTCATTACTGATAGCAGGAGCCTCCCATGTCAACTGTGGCAGCTGGTTGCCCAGCCGCCAGCATCCTGCGGTTTACAGAGTGCTGCTCTTTCCCTTTGAACACATACCTGAGTCTTATAGCCCCTTCCTCTGAGCTTTACTTTCATTTCTTATGGATTCACAAGCAATAAGCTGTCTTCAGCTGCCTTTACTGCCCTTCTGCCAGAGTTTCTAAGATCCATTGTCTCCTTTTATTTAAAGGGATGGGATAAGAGGAAAACAAGTAAAACCAGACTTCATTACTCTGAAATGTTCCATGTTTCGAGAGATTTCATTTAATTTAATCCCCAAATTACCTAACTGAACACATAGCTTGTGTTCCCTTCATTCTTATTTTCAAGTGTTTACATCATGAAACTAAGGTTACAGAAAGCATTGTTTATAGTAAAGGAAGGAAACTACATGCCATTTTAAGACAAGAGAGCGGGCTGGAGCTTCAGAAGGGTGGAGTGGAGGAGAGATGAGTCCTGGAAACAGAGCCGGGTGAGGAATGAGTGCTAACATTTGGATAAAAGCATGAGCTGCAGCCTCAGCTTCATGGCACATCATAATCTACTTCCTTGTAGTTGTGGAGAAGTAAGGCAGAATACGGTGATTTTTAAACAAATACTTTTGTAGGATGTCACCTAAAAAAAGGAAACAAAAATATCCACCCCAATGTTTTGATCTTTGTAGTGATGAAAGAGGACCGAAGAGCAGAAATGGCTTGTTTGTGGCTTTTTAAATCAAAGGATGGTACTAAGTTGTGAGCTGTTATAAACACTGTGAGGATAGAGAACAGACCAGTGGTGTACAGAGATGTTATAAAATTGGATAAAATAAAATGTATCTGGAAAAAATGACCTAGCAAATCCGTACTAATTCACTCAGGGAAAATTAATACGAAGGAACTGGTGTTCAATAGAAGAGACAAACCTGGAAAAGAGAACATAAAAACAATAATCAAAGAGGGACAGTGGTCAGCAAATTGTTCTGCGCTTGTAATACGATATGTTGACATAAACAAGAAATCCAAGTGTGGATTTTGGTCTGTTTGCCCAGAGGCAGAGTGTCACTACACAGGAAGGTTATAATCCCTCTCTGCATGAGACCAACATGACTCCGTCTGGAATACAGCTTTCTGTTGTGGGCATCTCCTGGTCACAAGGGCATTACTACATATTAGGGGGTGTGGAATAAACACAGGCCAGAAGTTACTATAATGTTAGTTGGACAAAAAAAAAAAGTGAAGTTAGCTCGAATGTGTGCTTCAGCTGTTTGTCTTCATGGGAAAGACAAAAAGGGAGGAGTTGCGTAGGATATTTTAGAGTGGCACAGTAGAGGACCCAAGGAACAACGGCTGAAATCTGACTGGAATATCACACAAAATATATCTGTAATGAATTCTCTTCAGCTATCTGATATTCCTAAAATTGGTGCAGTGGAGATTCATGACATTGAAATTTGTAATCTATGACACACAGGCACATGTGTCTTTTGTTTAAAAGTGTGTTCTGTGAGTTTTAAGGAAGTTAAACTTAAATTCCATGTTTTTAAAAAGTGCTTGTAAGAATGCTGCCTGTCATTTTTTAAAAACTGTGAATAGTGCTATTTGGCACATAATTTCATTTATGACATTTCAGGCAGATATAACCCATAACAGTTCAACAATTCCCGTAACAATAACAATTACACATGTTCAGCAGTCCCAGTTGTTTCTAGACATACTCGTTTACTTACCACTAGGTGTCCTTTCAGTAGCTACGCTGCAATACTTGTCCTGTAACACAAATACTGTATTTGTAAAGATCAATAGCTAATTGAAAGGCACAGAGCGACCTCACCATAATGATTTCAAATATGAAAATAATTTTGCAGAGAAATAGGTATTAGGGGATAGAGAATATTCATCAGTTATTTATTCCCTCTTTTGTGACTATTACAGGTTAGTACGCGGCCAGTTCATCTCAGTTAAGTGTTTCCAGCAAAGCTCCGCTTCTTTTCCAAAATTTAGATCTGGTTGTTGAGACGGATTTTTCTAGTATTTGGTTTAAGTCACTATGGTGGATTCCCTCCTTCATTCTTAGAAATGTTTTCCTTTGGCTTCAGAACAATTCTTCTGTCTACTGGTTGTACAGTCTTTGTATCTCTGTTATCAGTTGGCAGTGGCTCTATAAATAACCCCACTCTCCCCAAGCTATATGCTTTTAGTCATTTTGCATTTTCCCGATAAGCGCTTCAAAATGGCTTGCAGCAGTAACCTTCCAATCTCAACAGATCTCTTGTATAAAGCAGCAAGGATCTGAACCAGCGCTTAGACTGAGAGACATCAACTGCTATAGGAAGCTGTGCCAGTCATTCAGCTCTGACCAAAATTTGCCACGGATGGGGCTCCTGTGGAAGTGGAGTGGAACTTAGTGGCTGTGACTGCTTGAGCTTGCTGGGCCCCTGTTTTGGCCATATTCCATCTTGGTTAATTGTAGTCTGTCTTCCTTTACTACTCTCGACAATACATTCTTTAGTACCTCTTAGTTATTCCATTGGTGGAAGATTGTGGTCTTGCTCCACTTCAAAACCAACTCCCTTTTGTTGATCGTTTAAATTGTTCCCTTCTGGTATATGCATTAATTCTATAAATTTATGTAAAAAGAATAGCACCTTGCTCTTTTAGCATCTCAGATCCTTTCTGAAAGACAGTTTACTTAAGCTCCCCAGGTACCTGAAATGAAAATAGTTATGACAATTTAGATAGACCAACAGAGTTACAACTAGGGCTCCTCATCTTTCAGTTCTTGATGTAACTAACCTTGTATCAGGAGGCCAATCAAACTTTCCTTCAACATACCATTCATTAATGTTAATCCTTTTAGCCATAAGCATTCCTTATAAATGCTAAATGATGTCATTGTGTGCCGTCTTCAATGGCAAACATAAAGTGAGGGTATTTTAAATCCTTCGCTACATAATTCGTGTAAAAAGTAATTTGATTTAATAGGTTGTTATTTTTCCCATCTGGTCATTTTATGCATGCAGAAATGTGTATTTTGTTTTTATACACACATACACATATATAAAAACAGACATGCATGCACACACAAAACCACTGTCATCTCAACAAAAAACGCCCTTGTAGTCTTATTTTGGCTCTTTGTGTTTATTTCATACTTCAGTGATTTGTCTGTATTTTCTGACTTCCAGACTTGAAAGCTGAAAATCTGATAGATGTAAGGATGACAAAATAAGGAATGTAGAGAGTCATAGATTAACCCTGTGAATAAATATATTCAAAGTTTCTGTAAATGTATTTTCAAGTTGTAATCCAGTTCTTTCCAAAATTAGTGATACTCAAGCATGGAGATGTTTGACCTGCCTAAGATGAAAATTATGTATAGATTTTAAACTGAATTACAGCGGAGTCTAAGAAATTTGTCTACAAATGTTAGATCATCTGTTTCCATTCAGAATTTAAGAATTTAAGAAACAGGCATGTGATGGACTTTCCTGAGTGAATCAGCTGTGCCTAAACCTGAGGGTTGCTTGTCTAATGTTTTGTAAATCTGCAACAATGAGTGATTCCACACCTTCCTTTGTAATCCCTAATATCCGAACTGGAGTTCTCTTACTGGATTTAAGCCTTTCTTCTATAGAAGAACAATTTGTTCCCTTTTCTCATGGTACCTGAGCTTTTACAGCCATGAAGCTGTCCCATGTTTCCCTCAGTCTTTTCTTCTTCAGAGAAAACAGCCCTGCCCTGCTCCTTTGTTGTTTTTGATGTTTTTTTTTTGTTGTTGTTGTTTTTTTTTTTTTTGTTTTGTTTTGTTTTGTTTTTTTGTGTGTGGATTTTTTGTTTGTTTTTTGGGTGTTTTTTTGTTTGTTTGGGTTGTTTGTTTTTTTTTTTTTTCTCAAGGGTTATTTTTTCTTTAATCATTCTTGTTCTGCTTTTGTCTTTTCTTTCCCCCCGAATTAATCCAGGATTGCAATGCATCCTCCTATTTTACAGCAAATGACTGATATCTTTTCTCAGATTCTGGTTTCTTAAGTAAGCTTGGACTCTCTTGCAACACGAATCTTCAATTTACTTATTAAAACATTGTGAGACAATAGGGATAGACTTTTTAAAGTTATGAAAACATATAATATCTATTCTTCTCTTCCACATGTCCACTTGTAGAGGGTAATTAATTCAGTGTAACATGGCAACATATCCTTGACAGACCTGTTGATTTCTACTTCTTACCTTTATGCCTCTACAAATAGGCTTTTTGATACTTTTCTTCAGGAAATTTCCTGGGGATTGAAGCTCAGTTTAGTGGTCCTACTATTCTATGGTTTCCTCTTCCCATGCTTTCTAAAGATAAGCTCCATGTTTTTCCTCTTGTAGTCTTTCAAAATCTCCCCTTTCTGTCATGATTTCTCACAGAGTAATAGCTAATAGCTCTGAGTGTGCTTCAGCTCATTCTCAGAATACGCTGCAATGCGTCTCACCAGATACAACTAACTTGCAAATATTAAACTCATCCAAGCACATGAGGTGCTAGTCTTGATGTTGATGTTTAGTGGCATTATCTGTCTGATGGTAGGTGATAGAAGCAAAATGAGGCAGTAAACACAACTCCTTTTTTTCTGTGTTATCTGTAGCTCCCCCTCTGCTGAGTAGCAGAAAAGTCTTTTCCCAACCTTGTATGGGCAAAGGACTTCCAGCATGCTTTTTGTAACCTTCCCTTTCTTGCTACAATTTTTTTTCATGCATGAGTTTTTCTATTTCTCTTCTTATACACTTGTGGTCTGTTTTATTATTTTTAAGATATATTTTCTGTGAGCTTCCAGCCATTGTAGAGCTCAAGATTTTGTTATATGGTCTTTTCTTGTATTTCTCACTCTTCACCGCCACTGAGATAGTTTACACTTAACCCCTACACATTGGTTTGGTGAAAGAACATCCAGCTCCTACTTCCCTTAGATATCTGAGGTTTTGCCTTCCAGTTCTCCAGGTGTCTCCCTTCTTTGGGTTTGGTGTCTTCATGTTGCTGTGCCTTGGATTGCTGCTGTGGAAAAAAACATTGGTTCCAGGACTTCCTGGTCACTTCCACCAAGCTATCCTCCCTCCTTCTAACCCATTTCTTTCCTTCAATTAAATTTCTTTTATATATATATATATTTTTTTTTTCCAAATTCTGTCAGGATAGTCCATACTGTGTAGTTTCTGTCTGTCTTCTAATTTAGCATTTATATTAGCGAGTCATTTCCTTTTACTCATTTATGTGTTTGGTGTCATCCAATTCCCACCAATGTTTATCTTTAATGGAAATTGGATTTATCCCTTTTAAGAAGAAAGCAACACAGAATTCCTCCCAGCTGCCCTAATTTTCAGTATCCTCAATTACTTGCAGTCTGTTCCAGCTTTCATCTCCTCCTACTGTATCCATGGCTGTTGACCTCATTGCTCAATAACAAATGTGTACTTCTTACTACATTGATTCAGATTCCTTATGTTCATTCATTAGATTCTTCAGATTAGGCTGTCATAAGGAAGGACAAGGACAGCTATTATTATTGTAGTATTTGAGTATTCTGTGCAGCAGTCCACACTCCATAGCTTGCAGATGCCTTTCTGATGTGACATGCCTGTCACTCCAGTGTCACTCTGTCCCAGTTCTGTTTTACTTCAAACCAGGACACACTCACACAAAATTAAGAAATTAAAATTTGAGGTAGGTAGGGAAACAAAGAATGACCTTGGTTTCAGTTTATTATCAGCACCATAATACTATTAAACATTACTTTATGAGTGTTGTTTACCTGAACCAAAGCTCCTGGTCTGAGGATCCACTGCAGTGCAAGCAGAGGTGTTATCAGGCATCCTTTATTTTCCCTGCTGTCTTTCCCTAGTGTTTCTGTTTTTCCAGAGTTTTCTCTTCAAAATCTCTCAACTAAAGCTTTTTTTCTGGATTGACAAGGTTAGCTCTTTTTGGTATGAATATGCTTTTCAGATTTTTCTTTATGTAAGCAAGGAAAATTTTTCCACAACAAGATTTAGCTGATTTTGAAACTAAACTCATACATTTGAGTTTATTGTTACAAATATGGCCTATACTGGATACATTTCCGTGGGAAAATTTCTTCTTTTATTTGTTAGCTGGTTCCAGTAGCCTGAAGCTTTCCCTTAAATTTAAAACCATTGTCTTAGTGAATCACGGAAGGGTTGAAATGGGAAAGGACCTCTGGAGGTCATCTGGTCCACCCCCCCCTGCTCAGGCAGAGCCACCTAGGGCCTGTTTCCCAGGACTATGTCCAAATTGCTCTTGAATATCTCCAAGGGGTGAGACCCAGCAGTCTCTCTGGGCACCCTGTGCCAGCACTCAGTCACCCTCACAGTGAAAAAGTGTTTCCTGATGTTCAGAGTCTCCTGTGTTTCAATTTGTGCCTATAGCCTCTTGTCTTATCACTGGGCACCACTGAAAAGAGCCTCCCTCTTCTTTACACCCTTCCTTCAGGTAGCTATACATGCTGATGAGATCCCATCTGAGCCTTCTCTTCTCCAGGCCTTTCCTCATAGGAGATATGCTCCAGTGCATTCATCTTCATGGTCCTTTCATTGGACTCTCTTCATGTCCTTTGTACTTGTCTATAAGCATTTAAGCTGTTTAAGTTTCTTAGGGCAGCATATTCAATGAGTTGCATTGCAAAGGAACCTTCATGGTCAGAGAGGGTAACAGGTAAGGTTCTTCATGTGGCTGGATTGAATCATCGTATCCAAGTTACCACAGAATTCAGTGTGTTTCGGCCAAAAAGGGAGTGTTCATGGAAGAAACATTTTTCACTCCATATTGCTCTCCAATTTTACCATCTTCATAACAACATAGCAATTGAAAAGAGGAAGAAGTGTTCTGCTCCATAAGTGGTACGTAAGTAAATCTTTGAAGGAAGACTGACTGTCCGCAAATCATTATCTAATCAAGTGCTAAAATACTACAGCAATGAAAATTTTGCACAAGTGTGAAGACTTTAAGCAGACTAGCTGCATATGTCCTAGGATCTGGCAGGACATTCCGGAGAAGCGGCTGTACTCTCCCCTACATTCCCCATTTTCATTTATTGTGACATATTGCTTATACCAATGCTTCAGTTTTTCTTTTCCCCTTGTTTCCTGGGGACACCATTCACTCCATGTAATAAATACCTGAGTCTGTTTTGAGCTGCATGTGCTCCTGGATAACCCAGAGATCTCTCTAACCTTTGGGATACCTTTGCTGACTCTTAGAAGAGGACTGTATCTCCTCTGTGCCTTGTTATAAGAGGATGGACCTCTTTCTGCTAGCTGGCTTTCTCTTTAATTTCATGGAATAACAGAACAATGTGGGGTTGGAAGGGATGTTTGAACATCATCTAGCCCAATCCCCCTGCCAGAGCAGGTCCACCAAGAGCAGGTTGCAGAGGAACATGTCCAGGGTTTTGAAGGTCTGCAGAGACAGAGACTCCACCACCTCTCTGGGCAGCCTGTTCCAGTGCTCTGCCACCCTCAAAGTGAAGAAGTTCCTCCTCAGTTTAGATGGATCTTCCTATGTTCAAGTGTGTGCCCATCATCTCTTGTCCTGTCACTGGGCAGGGTACACATTTTTTGGGTACGCATGCCATATGCTATGGATTGTTCACATCATCAGAACTTGCAAGCTCAGAGCTGTTAGGTTGTGTCGGTCATCTGCACAGAGAGGGCTGGACTCAAAAGACTTTGTGCTGTCTTTGGGAAATACACCATTATGATGATTCTTCCTCCAGAACTTCCTCTTGTGACTCTGGATCTATTTCTTATACCACTTTTCTATGGTTGGATGCCATTCAAGTGAACACCCTGTAAGTCTCAATGTTTCTCCAGGTATTGGCAAGACTGAATATAAAACCAGGGAGCTGGAAATGACAAGTGATGGGGGAGGAATATTTGATTGTTAGATTTCTCCTGTGGGAATTTGGCACCGGAAGAGTTCCACTGTTTCAAGCAATAGTAGAAGTACACTCAGAATCAGACAACACAGTCACACACACAGAGTGACTGTTTTTATAGGTGTTCCCACAAACCACAGCTGCTATATTTGTCCAATGCTAGGGGAAGTCCCCAAAATACTCTGAGTTGTTAAGTGCAGGTCTTCATCTTTCTTCAGCTTACTTAATCATTTCTCACCACTCTGATTTGGTAGGCTTTAATACTGGGTTGCATTTGGTTAGGTCATGCTATGCATCTTATGTAGCACTGCCGTAAATAAATGAGGGTATGTGGCAAGGAAAAAAATGGGCCCGTCTAATGCAGTAGAATGTACTGTCTTTTGTATTCAGTGATGTTCATCTTCCTCAAGCACAGTGCTTCCTCAGTCCTTCCTCTGCAGCTGAGACCCTCCTTGGCCCAGCCTGGTACCAGCTGTTGAAATGCCTTTATAGTCCCCCGTGGATCAAATTCTATTATCCTGCACTATAATGAATGAACTTTTACTGACCTCATTTTCTTTAGTTAAATTGTGTTTGGATGCCGGAGACTGAGAAAGAACTTTGCATAAAGTTTAGTTCTGCTGCAACCCAAGTTCTCCTTGCATATGGAAACAAGATTGGCTTTCATCATAGGAAAGATTGTATTTTTACTCCAGAAGTTGTGAGCAATTGCAGTGACTGTAGTCCTAGCAACAATTCTGTCCTAAGCATTACTGCAGTGGATGGGAAGTAGGACATGAACTTTGGCTTGGTTTACACTTGTTCTCAGCTTCATGAGTGATTACCATCTCTGAGAGGAAACGTGTTTCTTTACTGTCAAGAAAATGATTTACTTCGTTTCTTATTTTAAACATAGATATGTTTTAAAGGAAAGACAATACCGCTTATTCAACACAACAAGGAATTTAGCTTGGCATAATATAATTGCATAGGGCTTTGAAGACAAATAGGACAAATAGTTTTAGGCTAGAGAACAGTGTGGGAGACTGTCCTGGTTTCTCTTCTCACTTTGCTACTGCTTCACTTTTGACTTACAGCTCTCTTCAGAAAACTCTGAAACAATGCAAATGTTAGAGCAGGTCTATAGCAAAAAGCAGGATGGTTATGTCATTCTGGGGATAAGCCCACATGAATTAGTCCTTCTGAGTGGTACAGTTTATTAAAGTATGTGCATTGCCATCCCAATACAGCCACGCTTTTTTTTGCAAGCTCCTGCTCCATGTAGCAGCATAAGATATGGTGGGCCCATACCAATACCCTTAGAGCCAGCTCTAGTCTTTGAGTAGAGCTAGCTCAAATACCCACAGAGCTAGCTCTGTGAAACACTCCATCGTGTCCAGTGCAGACATAACTCTCTAATGTTTGCCAGATCAAGTAACTCCCATCTTTTGAGTCTGTACAATTACATTTTCTATGTCAAAGGAGGGCTGAGGATGACACTTGTGGTCTATGGAGACGGAAAGCTGCGAGTGTAGGCTCAGACCAAGTGAGAGCACATGCTTCAGTGCATATAGGTCCCTCCTGCTTGTCATTTATCACATTGCCAGGCAAAACTCAGCAAGCTGTCCTAAGACCATTTACCAGTTACCAGTATGGATGGAGATGGGTGAGAACCATATGACAGTATTGTCACAGCTCCTGTGAAGACAACTCTTCCAGAGTAGTGTAAATATAGTCAGGAATTATTTCCAGTGAGACTTTTGGGAAAGCAAACCCATTAATATCTTGAATTAAGAGCCTGCCATTCAGATGTAAATCTAAAACACTACTTTCTTTCTATGACTTAAAAAAAAATTAGTTTGAATTACAAGACTACTATTTAGCTTTTGGACTTTGTAGTACTTTTATAGAGTCAGTTTGTGAAGTTCTGAAATGTTGCCTCATATGCCTCACTAGCAGTGCTGGTGAGCACTATGGTGGTTGCTGGGACCCATAGAAGTTCACGAGATACAGTCTGGAGGCTAAACATGGGGGCAAGGGAAACGTGGAAGCTGCAAAGACATGTCAAGGCTAGACAAAATGATATTATTTTTAATTGCACTTACTGGCACTTTTCCCTATTACGATTTTCAACTGGATTTCTTACCTAATATAGATCAAGTCATGTGTAAAGATAGATTAACTGTATGTAGTCAAGCTGGATGGGTGGAGGGGGTAGGAAGGTAGGGTGGAGGAGAGAGGATAAAGATTAATGGCTGCTCCAAATGGGATAGAGGCTGCCCATGGTGTACATGAGGGTCTCCCAACAATGGCCTGTCCCACCACCACAGCCAGGAGCAAAGCAGCCAGGGTACGCTAGGAACATCCTCAGCCCTGGGCATCGGGCACCTCCCTGGGGACCCTCTGGAGCCTCACTCTGCCTTCTCTTTCTGTCTTGTCTCTACAGCTGGTGACATCTTGTCCCCTTCCATCATTTCTGGACAGTAACAATTTCTGAACATGATACAAAGACTGTTGTACAATTCTTGTATCTTCCTCATTTTGTAACCTGTGTATTGCAGGCCTTCCTGACATCACTGACATTTGTGCTCCATAGGAATCGTAGCTAATAACTTCTCTTTCTTGCACATTTCTCCAAATGAGCAACTTGCTCTACCACCTCTACGGGCACCTCTATACCCAGATTTTTCCCGTTAAGGACATGTAATTGTAATAATTGTTGCCTATCAAGTCTATATTCTTACCAATCCTCTCTCCTCTTCCCATAGCTTTGATTCTTTCTCCTGCATCCATGGTGCATTTTCTTCATGTTGACCTTTATGGATGAAATGACCTTCTTGAAATCATGCTTGGGTCACCCACCAATTGCTCCTGCACAAAAATCTTCTTGGTTATAAGCAGAGCTACAGATGGCTGGGAGGTTTATAGAAGTATGGAAGTATACATTGATGATTTTGTCAAACCCAAAAGTTTATGATTTATCACAGGATTTATACAGCTGAATCTGTGCAAGACATCTGTCTGTCTAAGCTGTGACTAGATCTTATTTAGATGCTTGGCAATCATAAAACATGGGATGGGAACTGGTATTTGCAAAGCTTACTTGATTTTGCTATATGATTAATCCTATGGTTTTGTTCAATGGATAAAGGACTTGTTTTCATTTAATTATATTTGGTCTAGTGTCCTTTTATGTTATTGGAAAAAACCCCCACCCAACTGACTAACAGAGATGCTTTTCTTCTTTCGTGTAGCAGTAGCATATTAGTGCTCTGAACATTCACCACCATGAAATGAAATGATTTTTTTAGATGAGGTATAGCAGATTTCCCTTTATAAATCCAGTTTTCATTTCATTATAATTTTTGGTGCAATCATATAAGTAGCACAATTGATAAATTTTCTAAAATTTTGACATCTGTATGAGTACAAGTGGAAGCAGAATACATATCAATAAACTAAATTAAATGCTTACTAAGAGAAGTTAAAGCATACTTTAAAACTTCAAAGAAACTCACCATAATGTCTGTGAAAGTTTGGTGCTATAAAACAGTCTTGCCAAACATATCACATGGATTTACTGTGTCCCTAAAATTCCATTGAAATTCCCTCAATGCATTCCCTTTTTGTATCTGTATGGAGTACGTCAAATTGAAGGTACATATAGGAAGTAAATCTCTGCCTGTAGTTTTTTGTTACAATAAATAAAACTATTCCCGTTTACCTCTGAACCTGCAACAGGAATTGGCTACTTACATATTGGAAGCAGCTGAAAGAAGCTGAGAGAATAGGATTTGAAAACAAGGAAAGATCACGCCTAAATGAAACCCCAACATATTTTAAGTTTTCCCTGTCTGGTCCATTAACAATTTCATAACCACTGTACTAACTGTATAATTGCAAAATATATATCACCTTCTATTAATTTTACATATTCCCTTGGGTGTTTCAACATCTGTACTGAAAATGTTGTCTTCTTCAGGTTAATATTATGTTGTATATCGGTGTCACTGAAAACTTTTCACAAAAACTCTGTATTTTTTCCCAAATAATTTATTAAAATGATACTGTGCCATCAAGTCACCCCTATAAACCTTGTACAGGAAAATGGCCCAATAAATAATACTTTATGAAAACATTTCTTGAGAGAGTAAGTAATCTAACCTAGATAATACATCTTGAACTGATGAATGTAAGGATTTATGTGGAAAATATTCCAATATGTTGTACCAATATATTCCAGTAAAGGGAGAAAAATGGAATTGCATTTCTTCTTTCCATACCTTTTTACGTCTTAATCTACATCGCTGCATATATATAACAGCTGTACATCTGAAAACAAGTAGTATTTGTGTAAGGAAATGTTTAAAACTGCAGGAATTACTTTAGTAGTTACTGAAGGCTCAGTCATGCTCTCCAATGACTGTGTGTTCAACGGGAATTGATTGCTTTCAACAGTTCAGAACCATCACAACTGTATAATTAAACTCTAGTAGTACAGTTCTATATGCCTGTTTAAGGGAAGAATTCTTTCTTGTAAGCCAAATATGTATTTGGTGACAAGGCAGAGAGTTTGAGTAATGCTTTGCAATGTTCAGTCTTCAGTCTTATTGATGCTAGCAAGCACTTTAGAAATATTTAATATCTTTGGCAGTAAGTGCCATATCATTTGGGGATAGTGATCTACCCTGCATTTGTTGCTGCTGACTTATGTCTAGGAAAGAAGAGATAATGTCAGTCTGAAGGTTTGCTTTGCAATCACACCTTGTAAGTATGATGGGGGTAATTAGTAATGTCTTTAAAACCAGTAGTGTAACTGAGATAATCACCTCTGGCAGAATGAGGTGGGAGGAGAGGTGACAGAGGACATGCCCCTTGCAGCAACACTGCAGGGGCATTAAGTTTGAAGAGATCATTTGAAAAAGAGGAATTTCTTTATTGTTTCTTTGTAGTCTTTATCCAGTCAAGTCTCAATCTCCAGAGAGAGGTCTGGAACGTGTTTACTTTAGATATTCTAACTTCAGTAGATACTCCATCTTCTGAATCTTTGAACATAATGTTCAACTAACTTAGTTTTGGTCCTGGAAATAAAGTAGAATGCTTTTTCCAGCTAGAGAGAAGCTGCAGTGGCAAAATACCATATTGTAACTCCCCACTGCTCTCTTGCCAAATTATACTTACAGCAACAGATGAAAAACATGTTGGGGAAGATTTTTAAGCCCTGAAATGCCTGTAGTGGAGACTGAGAAATGCAACAGAAACTTTCCAATGATGAAGAGAACGGTGGGAAACCTAATGTTCTTCCCACTGAGGTAATCTGCCAGAAGACACCTACAAAATCCAGGCAAAAAGCCTGTTATCTGAAAACAACAGGTTTGGTTGGAGGGGAAGCATAAAGAGAACTGGTCAAGTCCTTAATTCCTTATTACGTTTCGCTTAATGTTGGCACTAGTGGAGCAATACAAGTCAGGCCTCCAGAAGCTGGTGCAGTGTTTTGAAAGCCGCATTGCCTGAAGTTAAATGTATTTTTAGGAATCAAGCAATCAACCATTGAAAAGGTTGAAGCCTGGGAGGGGTGAACTCACACCTTCACCACTCCAGTAATTTGGCTGGAGAGTGTTTTGTGCTAGGTAAATTGGGCACCAGCTAGCCATGTTGCAGCCAGATTCACAGCGGTAGCGGGCTGCTGAAGGGAAAGAACTCTGGAAAGTGAACTCAGATCTACACAGAGATAATGGGATACATGTGAACAATTGGGGCAATTTTATCATTGTACTTTCATGTCAAGCTTTCAATCAAATCTGCCAATTTTATTTTTCCTGAATGTGCTTTTGCTATTTACTGTGGCTACTTTCCTCTACTGTTTCAGTGTCTGTAGCTTGTTAATCTCTTTTCTTCTGAAACATTTGAGAAATATTTTTCATCTATTTTTCTCTAGTGACCTTTCTAGAGATAACCTACTTCTTCTCTTTCTAAATGTGTTTCTTTCTTGCATCTTCCTTATCTGTAGGATTTCTTGTTCTCTCCATACTGTTTTTTTCCCCTCCTTTTCCCTGTATTCCTCGCTTCATCCCCAAACTTTTTCTTAACATCTGCCCTCTGCTGTTCCAGAACAAAATCTCCATGTCTTCTCTCCATTAACAGACGGACTTTGGTGGGAAAGCGATGTGCTCTTTTTTTGCTGCCAGTAAGACATTGTTCTTGTCTCCTGTTGGGTGAAAGAAGCACCAGGCAAACCTCTTTTCCATTCCCCTCCATGAGTCCCTTTTGCCCTATGTGGTCTGGGTGTGGTGAGCTCAGATAGCCTGCTGATGCTTTCATTGCATGGGCCACAGGGAGGGGATGTACCTTTCATTCCCGCCCCTACACAGAGCCCTACCACAGCGTCAAGATGATGAGAATCACTGCAGCAGGGGGATGAAGCCTTAGGGCGGGAGGGGAGGGATAAATAATGGATTGTTGTCAACCCTTACTACTGCATTAGGCTGCCAGATGATTGCTTATTCCTTTGCTCCCACCCACACGCTTCATGCCACCACCAGCATTCTTGGTCCTTTGTGGCTGATGTTGTGGGCTAGTCAGCTGATGAGTCAGCTCCGCTAACCAGTGCTTTTCCAGTTCCCCATGGCAGGGACAGCTTTGGTGCAAGAGTTTCAGCCAGCATTATCTCCATGGAAGGGGAGACCGCTTGGGTACATTAGCTGATTTAATTAGAAGTTTACCATTCTGCATATAAAGAGCAGGTTTCCAGGAGTGTGCAATTCAGCTCATCTTGTTCTCTCTGCATTCGCTCCAGTGTAGCAAGTTTTGAAACTACTCGCTGTATACCATCTGTTAATATGGGAGTGTGGAGTTAATGGGAAATTCAAACTTTGAATAGGTCAGGAAATTCTAAGTTTTGTTCTCACAGCAATTAACTACATGTTGGTCTCAGATGGTATTTTAGCTCATTGGGTTAATGTACAAAATGAATCTTGCACCACAGCTGAGTTCCTGCACCACAGCTGAACTTGGCATGGGGACTGAGTGGGAGAAGAGATGATCAGAGCTTCAAAATACCTTTGTGCCTCCTCGATGCTGGGCAAGCCTGGGCCTCTTTAGCACTTCCCAGGGGTCAGAACACCCTCCGGGACTGGCACATCCAGTGTGTCACAGCTCATGTCAACTGGGGAACATCTGGGCAGTGGAAAATACATCAGGCGTAAGAATGTTCCCAGCCTGCCCTGTCCTGCCTTGACTCCGTCAACTCCTGGCTGCGTTGCCTTGGCCAGGGCACTACATTTAGAGACTACAGCTCCTTTTCTCGTCCTGCATCTCATCAGGCAAAGGCTGCACCACGCTGGAAAAGGTTCCAGGGACCACCACATGTGGAAGACTGAGTCACAATGACTTGCTTTAAATTCATTTCCACAGCTGCATTATTTGCTGTCCTCTTTAATCTGCCTTCTGCTTGGGTAAGTCCAGGTATCCTTCAGAAGTCCTGGCCAAGTGAGAATTTCATTTACGTTTCAGTAACAGAACACTTTTAATGTTCAACTCCAGACAAAACTGG
Organism: Pedionomus torquatus; assembly: GCA_013398155.1. Classification (NCBI taxonomy): domain Eukaryota; kingdom Metazoa; phylum Chordata; class Aves; order Charadriiformes; family Pedionomidae; genus Pedionomus; species Pedionomus torquatus. The sequence goes on along the minus strand of VZRU01009147.1, from coordinate 52,214 downwards.
CTGGAAAGCACTGGGCCATTGTAGAAAAGTAGGTGAACATCAAGTATATTGGGGCAGCGCGAAGAGGGTGAGGGTAGGAGGGTTTTTTTGAGCATGCTTGCTATAATTTTTGTAACTGAGTTACTCAAGAATCCTTACAGCTTGATTGTAATTACTGTAATTTCTCACAGTACTTAAACTTACTTCTAATGAAAGAATACCTCTTAGCAGCTGTTTAAAGTAAATTCATTTATTAAACAATCATTTATATTACACTAATCTGAAATTGTTTTATTTTGGACTATTAGTTGGAGTATAAGTGAGTTAAGATTACATTTCTCTGGATAATCCTGAAACTAAATAAATTTCACAAAAGGAATACAAAAAATAACGCAAAGGCAGATTTACAGGTAATCCAAATTACTGTTTGCAGTAATGTTCTCATATATATAGGTGGTGTACAGACCTTTGACTGTCAAGTGCAAATTTTTAGAGCTGTGGAGGGAATGAGGAAAGCTTGTAGTGATTATTTGGAAACTGGCATATCAGAGGTCATTCTTTATCCTGCTTTCACTGTACTAAAGTACTGACTGATTCTTTCTCTAGAATTGCAAATCCAACGGCACTTAAGCACATGTATTAGATGCCCTCTTGGATCTCCTTAGAAAAAGAAGCAATTGACCATGCTGTCTTTGAGCAGAACAGATCATATTCTTGGAAAAAGTTCACAAATATTTTATTTTCATATAATAAGGAATATAAAACAGACTCTCAGTAAGGCAAGACTTTTTAGGTACCAGACTGCCATGTAGAACAGAGCTGAGCAGCAAGTATTCTAGCAGCTGTTTACTCTGATATACCCACATGTGAACTCATTCCTGCTGCAACCCGTGACTTTTTCACCAGCTGCCTCCAGAAGAACAGTATAATTTGTTTGTGAAGGTAAAGTAGCACAATACTATTCTCATGTATCTCTTTCCATAACTAGAAAGGAAAAATTGGCGTGTTAATTAAATGCTTGCATTAGCATACAACACTCTTTCACTTTAGATAAACTTCTTGTGGTTTAGCCAAAGTTTATAAATAGGGACAAAGTCACATCTCTCTGTTTAAGCAGGAGTTGACCTTTTATGTTTCTAATTTCCATGGGAAGTTGTTGTAGTGATAAGTGGATGGGCACAAATCAGTCACTTCAGACTTAGGGCAACATCTTTGGAAATTCCATAAATCTTTGAAACTATGGCCTACCTTCAAAAATGCCCGTGGTCTTGTCTATACTGGTACTGTTACCCTTGAGGTCACTCTGGAGACTGTCAACACCCTCCTTTTATAGATCAGCATCTCTGTCTCATCACCTCCAGCAGCACTCTGAGCTGAGAAATAGTGGTGATGCTCGGTGTCTGAGGCTGAGCTGGCCTTGCTGCCCTGACTTTCCATTCACAATATGAGCGCACCAGGCTGTGACAGTGAAGGCCACCAGCAGTAACCTCATAATCCCTTGTCCAGTTTCCAGTCTAATTCCCCTCCATAAATACAGGCGAGACCTGGAACAGAGACAAGGCTGATTTTGGGGGGTCATGAGTTTTATATTGAAGCTAGACTAGGAGGTGATCTTTTGTGTAAATACAATCATAGAATCATAGAATGGTTAGAGTTGGGAGGGACCTTGAAGATCATTGAGTTCCAACTCCCCTGCCATGGGCGGGGACACCCCCCACTAGACCAGNCCTGTAGGCTCCCTTCAGATACTGGAAGGCTGCTAGAAGGTCTCCCTGGAGCCTTCTCTTTTCCAGGCTGAACAGCCCCTGCTCTCTCACCCTATCCTCAAGGAGAAGTGCTCCAGCCCTCTAATCATCTTTGTGGCCCTCCGCTGGACCCGTTCCAACAGTGTTATGTCCTTTCTCTGTTGAGGACTCCAGAGCTGGACACAGTACTCCAGGTGGGGTCTCACGAGTGCAGAGCAGAGGGGCAGAATCATCTCCCGTGACCTTCCGGTCACGCTTCTTTTGACACAGCCCAGGATACGGTTGGCTTTCTGGGCTGCCAGCGCACACTGCCGGCTCATGTTGAGCTTCTCATCCATGAGCACTCCCAAGCCCTTCTCCTCAGGGCTGCTCGCCAGCCATTCTCTGCCCAAATGGCAAACTGCAGTGCAGATGGGGGGAGACATCTCCCACGGCTTGAACTGGGTGAAGATACACATCAATGTCAAGCCTGAATATCCCTTTGGATCAAGCCAAGGGCACTTCACAATCTGTGGGTGCATCTCTAGAGTCCCTGAAGCTACCCGTAGCATATGTGGGTGCACCTGAACCATCTTCCTCACCTGGCTATTAATACCAATGAACTTGCAGGACAGTGTGTAAACGAGTCATCTTGGCCCACACTGCGAGTCCTCGATGGGTTTAAAGCTGTGCCCTCATTGCTATTGTTACTTATTTAAGCTGGATTATAAAGATGGTTTGGGCAAGCCTGTTTGTGCTGCCTTTAAATGAAATGTGTCTGTATACTAATCCTCTTGAAATGTCAATGAGCAATACAGCCAACTTGATCTTTTAAACTGTAGGCTCCAAAGTGATTTAACAGCTTTTGGAAACTTTATTTCAGGTAATTAGTGCAAATCATGCATGATGGAACAACGGTTGCTTTCATAGTGCTAACTGCTTGTGAAAATAGGCCAACCCCCCTACTCCCCTCCATTGGGCAGAGTTGACTTATCATAAGAAGAAAGATATTTTAAACTTTTTTATTTAAATGCCCGCTTATCCCCCATCAACCAAAGGCCATTCCGGCCACCACCTACAAGGCATGTCCATACAACAGATTAGTATGTGGTTCATTTGTGGTACACTGTCAGCTAAAGTATAAAACAAACTTTTCTGTCTGAGAAACAAGCTGTAACTAGCAGTCATTTGATTTTCATAGTTTCTCTTCAGAATAACTTTTTGATAGTAAACCCATTTCCTGATCCAGCATTTCTTCATCGTTGGTGTTTCTAACACTGCAGCAGGGCAGTGTTTAATTCAGGGCAATTGTACCTGTTGTTTATTGAATCTAATGTTTGTTTGACTGTTTACCGTGGCTTTTAAATATCTCAGTTAGCATAGTCCACAGTAGCACATGGTTAGCAGACATGGGACTTCAAGATAATAAAAAGGAATGGGCTGAATAAATATTTGAAAAAGGTGCCAGTATAGCTTAAAGGAATTTTAAAGCTATTTATCTTAACTTTTTATTTGATTCTACTCGGGCGACATGACTGCATCCAGATAAAACTTCAAGCTGTACATTTCTTCCCTTCTCCGACTGAAAGAAGAGTCCCATGACATGTTTGAGGGAAGCCTGTGCATTAACATGCATGTGCCTTCTTTCTGCGTGGGTCGAAAGGATGGGCTGCCTCTTTAAAAGGTTTCCGTGAACCTGTATTGTTGTAGTAAGCTCTGGTAGGCGAGGGGTTTGCGTGACTGCAGCAGACTCATTTGTGACCTCAGAAAAGTGGTTATGAAAGTGATCTCTTGATCAGAGGAATAGAGCTCTGCTGCCTGCCAGACCAGCAAGGCAGAAATGAGCCTCCTCCCTGCAAATCTGCCCTGGCAGGAGAAAAAATGTTCCTCTTTCGGATGCAGCCTTCATAGATAAACTCTTTAAAGATGTCTCTGAAAAATACTCGGCTTAAAACAAAGTAGGGTCTAAAATACACATTTTCTCCAGTGAACTTGCACATTTTTTTAAGAATATGTGCAAAAGCATCCTTGCTTTTGCTTTTTGCAATTTGCAGTGTTTGTTTTCTGCCTTGAACCTATTCATATTTTTCTTAGCATAGTGACAATGTTTTGTTTCAGTGGTTATTAGACTGTTTCTGGCAGCAAGTGTATATCCAATTAAGATCATATTACATATATATATGTAATATATATATTGATGAAAAATCCATATAAATCAATGTTTATGTCACATAATGGGCTGAAAACAGATCTGATCAGTCAGTAGACAAGAAATCACCACTTTTCATCCAGAAGACCTTCAGAGAATAAGAAGCATGGGAAGTAAGTTATTTTTCATAATTCTCTTTATACATACTATTCACCTAGTATTGATCATTGGTGAAAGCTGTAATTAACTCTAATTGCCTTGAATGTTGAGGCCACAATCCTGCACGTTTCATGAGTGGGAGACAAGTTCCCTGCCCTTATCCCATAGGGAATACTTGTTCTTTAGTAGCTTGCTATGAGTCAAGGGAGCAGGCACCTTCACAGGAGTCAGACTTGCCTGTTCAAGTCAATGACACATATGCAGAAAGGTTGAAACTGGAGAAAAGGTTATATTTTATTAGGTAGAACTTTGTTTCTGAAATACAGAACATTGTTTGGTTGTTCCTTGTCTTCACATGGGACAAGTTGATAAGAACTCTGTAGCTGCCTTTTAATTTTATCACTGTATCTAAGCAGTTTCTGTTTTTGAAAAGCAAATCAAAGCGGGGCCCCAATTTACATTCTTAGAACTTTAAATATTATCCTTCCTGCCTTTTTTAAAGATAGTGGTTTTCATTATCCTTAGAAAGTTTGGAGGTCCAAATTCTGATTGTTGACCTAGAGACTGTGATATTTTTTAAAAATCCAATTTCTCTAGTGCTAAGGGGGAGAGAACGTGGAGGCCCACTACTGGCCTGCTTAGGGTCTTTAGGGCCTGCCTGGGATCTTTTTCAAAGAATGGAACCTGTCTGTGAGAAAAGGCAAAGCAAAACAGTTGTGAGGAAGTGAAAAATGAAGGTTTTTGTAGTAATTGAACACATCACGTGCACGTGTTTTCTAATTTTGCAGAAGGTTCCTGTTCTGCAAAGCAATTTATTTTTGGACAATCCATAATGTCTTCCCTGCAGGCCTTCTGACTTACAAGGGATTCCAGTTGGGAGCAAGGTCCATCTGTTTGAATAGCTTTTTAGGACTAGTCTTTAAATGCATCATTGAAAAATTACTGTGTATGAAAACACGTAAAACATATCCAGGGATAGTAAGATTATCAATTAGAGTTCTGGTAGTTCAATTTTGACTTCTTTTGTTGGTTTGTACTTCATTCTGAACTTTTAGGTAAGATTTTCATGTAGTTAGTTTTCTTCAGCATTCTAAAAAGTCCTGGAATATAGTTCAGTGTTTCAAAATTATCCTGAAAATTGATTCTGAATTTAAAAAACTTTGAGATACTGTTGCTGATATTTAATTTGCTTGTATTTTACCTCAGCACATTCTTTTACTTCCTGAAGTAGAAAGGCCAAAGCTCAAAGATCTCCTCTCAACTCCTTAGGTTCATTTGACCGCCCAAGACAGCTCTTCATACAGTCAATCTTACCACAGAAGTCTCCACAAATAGCAGGAAAGACCAAAGCAAAGCATCCCTGCCTTGGAGAGTGCCGTGTTCTGTGGGGTGTGTGTGTTTATTGGTGATTGTGCAGCAGTGTTCTGTGGTATCCATCTGACTGAAAGGTGGAGATCCTTGCATTTACCCTGTAAAATGTGTTTGCTTATTTAAAGTACACTGGAAAGCAAATGTGGCTGTCTTTGCCTTTATAAGCGGATACAATATAGCTGCTCTATAAAGCAGATATTAAGGAATTGCTCCTTGGATATTTCTAACTCTGAAGCTGATGAAACCAGATTTGGTTTTCTGGGTAACATATGCACATCCTGTGCATGAAGGTCTCAGCGTGAATGTTTTAGATGCAATGTTTATTTCATCTTAAAGGTTTCCTTTATCCTCTCCAGATCGTGTGCTTTGGCTATTTTTAAGCAGTCTCTTGGGTGATATACTGGCCTACTGACACATGCTCTTTCAACTCTTCTTAATGATACTGACTTAAATTCCCTCTAGGAGCTAGCAGGTATGAATTTAGCCTGTGCCATTCCATGTAGAGTGGTGCAAATGAAATTCTAAAGGTACAAGGATGTTATAGGAGCAGTAGAAATTGAGGAGTGGAAGCTCAGGAGCTAATCTTCTTGAAAAACAGGCCTGGAAAAGGGGTTATCAAATCCAAAAAAAAGCAAGCAAAAATCATGTAAATCTCACATAAATCAGTCATTGTCAGGTTGATTTAATGAGGAAGGGGGAGATATGTTTTCTTGTATGCTTTCCTAGTTGCATTTGTTTTCACTCTTGGTCTTTGATTTGATTTCAGCCTCCAGGGATTGACTTACTAAACATTCTAACCTGTAGATCTAAATTGAAGAGGGTAAAACGGTGCACATCTTCTGCAGCCAATAAAGACTAAACATGTTCTGATATTTTCAAGATAAATCTTTTATCAGGACTTCATTGTGTTTCTTCTGTAAGATGCAATTCTTAAAGTCTCCTTTTTTTAAGTAGGGAAGATGCCAGTAGACTGTAGTTGCTTACTTATCAACACATGGAGCTTTTCTCTTGCTGTCTTTTCAGTAAAAATGTATTTTGGTGTCATTACTTATGTTTCTGAAAAATATTTCGGACTCAAATTTATTTCAATAGGCTGTATATCATAAAACAATTTTTTGTTTGTTTGTTTGTATGCAATTATTAGTCACAAGCTGATCTTTCACCATATGCTTAAATTTAGTCACACACAGCCTTTCTCATAAGGTTCTGATTTTTCTTACTGTTGCTTCTGTGATATACTTTGTTTCATGTCACAGATGCTGCTTTTGTTCATCTGTTGTTTATTTTCTGTCTGCAACAAATTTTGTGGACAAGGTCATGGCAATGCAGTAAGAATATAACAACATAAGAAATACACTACTGTGTCACACCAGTGATCCATCTAATCTGGTACTCTCATCTCCAAAATTGCTTTCTATCTGCTTTAAAACATTCCTGTACTAATGTCATTGGGCTCTTCACTGGCCTCGTATTGCAGGGTTGGGCGAACAGTAGTTCTACACTTGGTTTATCCATTGCCTTTACAATTTTGTAAACCTCTGTTATACCTCCCCTCATCCTTCTCGCCTCAGTAAACAGTCACAGCCATTTCAGCATCTCCTCAAAGGGCAGCTGCCTCTGCTGTGGACCCCAATGTCCATTGTTGTATTATTTTCATTGGGAGAATCAAAGGGCCTTGGGACAATGAAATAATATAGGCCGTATCAAAAGAGGACTGTGTTCTTGGACATAGAGAGACAAAGTATTCAGAGGATATAAAGAGCCTAAATGTTATTTTGCCTGTACAGATATTTTAAAATATTGAGACAAGGGCAAAGATGAAGAGCTCTTCAGCCAACAAGCATGAAGGATACATGGAAGAACTGGAAAACTCTGCAAGTTCTTTTGATAGTCCCACCTGCTTCATAGATCCTAGAATCAATGTGTCCTGATGTGCTATCCCTCTGAATATGTGTGTATATCACAATTGGTGGGATTTGCTGATATCCCACTCAAGCAATCAGGATGTAGCAGGTCAGAACACACTACAGTACACTTAAGGCTAATGTGGATTAGTTTGGTGAAGTCTGAACTCCTCTACATTGGCTTAATCTGCAGTGTTCCAGAGTCTAGTATACAGGAAAATGGAAACTAGAGTAAAACAAACAAAACTCTGTGGATTGTACCTTTTGAGGTCCTGAACTCTGAAACTAACCAATGCTAAGCAAGTTTTCTAAATAAAGTTCTCTTAAGTTTCTTTTTTTTTTTCACACTAAACTTATGCTGTAGATCTCAGTTCTGATTAACGGACACGTAATTTACAAGCTCATGACTTAAGGGGCAAGGAATTTGTTGGAATCATTGTAATTTTTATGAGGCATGTGGGTATTGATTTGAAAGTGAACTAAGTGATTTGCAGATTTCTTACTTGAAGTTGCCAGTAATTCAGGGTTGTAATCCATTCTGTAGTTTGACAGAACAACCAGTTTGTATTTATCTTTTATGGATTTATTCAAAAGGGTGTGCAAGCAAATACACACCCAGACAAGCTAATGTATTACAGCTTAATTAAACTAAGACTGGAATAATACAGGCATAAAATTAAGGCCCCAGGACCAAACCTATAAATCAATAGGTTCCCATCATCAAATCATCATACTTAAAGTAGTAGGTAATCATATGTAATTATGAAGATGAAACATAACACCATTACTTGGAATGAATCTTCTATCTTGGGATAATTTAGGAGGACTGTATGTCTTTGGCAGTCTTATAGCCAATATAGTCTACCAGACCAACTGATAACTCAAATATTTACTCACAGTGATGCAAACAGATCTCTAAATTGTCTGTTGGGGAGATCATCTGTTGAGTCATACAAAGAGGGAAAGGTTGCAACAGTAATCCACAGAGAGGAAATGTACTTTCTAGACAAATTCTTTTGAGTCTGTTGTTTGTATAGTTAGCACATAATCCAGTTTCACATGGAGGTACAGCTTTTCTTTGGATCTAAGAAGTTTTAAGATCTTCAGAAGTTATGGGATAAAGGAGATGTTACAGTTCCAGGCTACATAAAAACAAGAAATACAAGTGTGGTCTCTTGTGAGCCAGTTGTGTGAGATATAGATAGAATAAACCATCAAAAAACATTATAAAAACAGCTAGTAACTTAATTCACACATTCTCCATATATACACACTTTTCATGACAGCCATTTAACCATTCACAGCATTTCTTAAATTATTCTACACATTTTAGAGACCAAGAATAGTGGAAACGGGAAGTGTCCTTCCACCCATTCACCTAAATCCATAAGCAGCTCTTAACCTTACAAAATTAATCCTATTTGTAATTAAGCAATGAAAGTTTTCCTAGAGGGAATGTGAAATATCCCTTACTTACTGGGGATACTCAACAAAAAGCCCAAGCAACCTGCCTAACTGAAGTCAGCTGTTTTGATGAGGGCAGGGTAGACCAGATGACCTTCAAAGATCCCTTCCAACCTGTAGCTTTCTAAGCTTGTGTTATTCCCTATTCCAACTCAATAAATAGGCCTGGGTTCCCCACAGGTAAAGTACTTTCCTGAAGCTTCACAGAGCACCTTGCACCACAGCACAGCTGAATGCGAGCAGGTAATTTTTTCAGCTTTTCAGCTCGCCTCATCTAACTTGTATTCCCTGAAGGCACAGAGGCCTCTTTCTCACAGGCAAGAGAAAGTTCTTGGGATGTTGACACCCCAAGAACTCCTCCATCTCTGTTCCTTCTCTTTCACCCACACCCTGACTCCTATGCTGCCTTTTTGCTGGACTCCCCAGTACTGCCAACCCTGTCTGGGACACCAGCTCCATCCCAAAGGCTCTGTCCATCATGACCTCCTACCCCGAACCGATTCCCTTCCTGACACAACCTTGCTCGACAGTTAGGGCAAGAGGGTGAAGATAGGACTGATGTATTTTAGAGGGCAGTGTGAGGAAGAGGGGGATTTACTCTGGGAATAGAGGGACAATATATCAGGATTTGCCAAAAGCAAGGGGCTTGCTCTTTTCCTTTTCTCACCTGCTGGAAACCCTCTCTGAGATCTCATCTTCATTATCTCATCTGATGGCCACTAAATCTGCTAATGAGTCAGATCTCTTAGGGCTGATGTACAAAAACTAGAGGAATGGGAGCTTTCTCCATCTTTTCTGTTTTTCTGTAGAAATAATTTCCATGTGTACTCTTACACACATAGAGAGCAGTGGCATCCAGATCACCGTTTCAGAAAATTTCCCTCATCTGTAATAATTTCTAAAAGCACAACAATGGTTGTCCAGTGGAATACAGCCACACCAGTCACTTTTATGCTCGCTCCGGCAGCATTTTTTACTGTTTGCAAAGGGATTTGACTTTGGAGAAACACTCCTCACCTCTCACACCGCGGGTTTTCTGCCCTCTCCCTGCTGCACGAGAGTTGTTTTCTGATCCTTTCCTTTAAGCCCCTTCGCTTTTTTTAGGCGACTTTCGGATATCTGATACAGTATATAATGAGGAATTAGGTTCCATTACACGAAGGCTTAACCTTCTCAAAAAGCATTCAGCGCTTGCCAGGAGTCATCAATATTTAACAGCTGTTGTTATTATGAAATACTTCATAGGGTAATGCGGCTCGTCTGCTCGCACGCAAGGGTTTGAACGGGCGCCAGGCCCCTGTCAGAGCCACTGGGGAGATTGACAGGCGGCGAGGCTTGCGTGACAGCGGGGCTGGGGTTAGTCAGCAGTCTGCCTCCTCCGCACCAGGGACTTCTCCTCCCCTTTGCCTCCCCTTCAAAAGGGCTCCTCCGGGCAGGGGTCCCCGGGGGGGGTGTCCGAGGTGGCCCCACCAGCTCCCAGCGAGGGCAGCAGGGAGAGGAGGGCTGCCGGGCTGTGGCATCTCTTTGATGCCCCAGTCTCACGCGCTCGTGCCTGGAAAAACGGACGAGGTGTGCTGGGAAAGGGGGAAAACGGTTCTGAAAGAAAGAGGGGACAGGATCTGGGAAGCAAACAGTTTGGGTTGTACCTTAAATAAATGTCATGCTGTACTTGAGAGACTTCAAAGAGCAGTCGGATTTCAAAGCATCTCTTAAGAAGAAGCAGACCGAGAAAACCGCTAAGTTGAGAAGAAAATCTTTGCATTATTGCAAGCATAATTTCATCTGGTGTTCTGGTAGCCTCTGCAACAGGACTGAGCACCATACATCTTTTATTCAGAGGGTGCATTTTGGTGCTGAGTTCTTTCCTGAAGAGTTTGTGCAACCTGCATGTTGTAGTATTTCAGAGTGCAAACATCCTTTTCGTATCATTCAACAATGTATAACAAATGCTCTTTATGTTGTATATTGTTTAATTTCAGCATGCATTTAATGAGCTCGATCCTTATTGTCACTCAGTGTTCTCTGTAACGCAGCAAGAGGAAACGGACCATTTCAGTTCATGGCTGTAGGTTCATTAAGCAGAATTGCTCATACCGAGTGTTTCCTAGTTGTTTTGTTTTGTTTTCTTAGCATTCAGGGTAACACGCATAGCTGATCCTTCCTGCAGCTAGAAGATCCAGGAAGAAAGACCCTGTTTTCACTTCCTTTCAACTAACATTTACCAAAAGTAAGACATATATTCATAAAGCAGTATCTCTGAACCTGCAAGCTGGATTTGGGTATTTTCATCTGCCCATTTTAAGAAACAGTTTATCTACTGGGCATCACTGGAGAGAAATGGTCTCACAGGTACTCCCTGTAGAAGGACTTGAAACTGATACGCCTGCAGCATACGGAGTCTGAAAAAGACAGCACCATCCCCTTTTTACACCTCAAATGAAACCCAGGCAATGTGTTCAGATAAGAAACAGCATCCCTTCACTGCTCATTTCTTGCCTGTGCTGTTGCCTGACTCAGGTGAGCAGTGGAAGGTCCCTGCGGTTGCTGGGGTACATACAGTTTGACCATGTGATAGTTTTTTACAGAGCTTAGCTTGGCAGGTAATTTTGCTAATTATTTTCTGAAGAAAGAAGGTTGTGCTTGTGTGGGAAGAGGTACAGAAACATGCTGGAGAGTGTAATCCCATGGGTTTAAAGAGTACAGTTTTATGCCAGTCCTGAAATTTCCATCCCTCTGAACTAAAGAGTATTCTGCAACAGAATAAGTGTTCTGTTATTTCTGTGGAAAAGAAAATGGCTGGTTTTGTGATATTTCTATAGATTTTAAAGTGTCTGGCAGCTTTTCTCTTCTTTACAATGTTCCAGATTTAATTTTCAAGCCAAGGGGTTTGCAAATGCAGATAGCAATGCTCGTATCAGAACTGGAGGCTCAAAAAAGATGTCAGCATTTTACAGTGTTCTGGGCAGAGACGGTGCTGGTGCGAGGGCCTGAGCAGCACCGTCTGAGACAGTTCCATACTCCAGTCAGCCAGTCGTAGCATCCCTTTTGTATACCTTTTCCCCTTGCATTAATTAGCTGTCAATACCAACTCCACATTATTTTTTGTTTTCAACTCCTTTTGCTGCTTTCAGATCAAAAAGTGGAACAATGTTCTCAGATCTTTGGCCTTCTGTTCAGGAAATCTCATTGGCCATGTTTCTTCATTTTTTCTCCGTCCTCTTCTTCCAGCTAGCCTCCTTTCCCTCGCTGTCCTGTTTATTACCACAGTGTTGCCCTTCTGTAGGACCCAGCATTTCCTAAAATGGGGGCTTTTAATGTTGCCCGAGATTGCACCGTGCTCCCTAGATTGCATGACTGTGCAAAACTGTCAACCCTGGTACTTGCATATCTTGTGTTTATCACCCTATGGTATCAATACGCTCATTCATCTTCTTTGGCAGAACAGCTCCATCTTCTGTTTTATTTCATTTTCTGGAAGTGCAGGCTAGATAAGTTGTGCTCAGAGAAAGGTCTCTGCTCTTCCTGCTTTCCATCTCTTCAGCTTGCCAGTTTTGAATCTAATAGCTGAGGGCTCTACGCTGAGTTGCTGACAAGCTAGTCCAAAGAGTTGCCTCTCCCATACAGAGCAGTCCACAGCTCCATAAGGCTGAAACTTTCCAGTTTTTTACAGAGAGAAGCATTCATCAGACTGCCTGCAACATCAGTTCTTTTCTTGTCCCGTTCTTGATATATGGGAATTCCAGCACTCAGAAGTTCTCCCCTCGGGTCACTGAGTCATGCTTTGCTGTTTGTTGTTCTTTATCTTTCCAGTTTGCTCCTCCCTGCCTTCTAGACACAATATTCCTGCATTCTCCCATCTTTAGTTTGTTTTTATCATCATGGGCTTCACGTTTGCTCCCGAATGCTAATATTTAATGTAATGTCTAAGCTTGGTCACAGCTGCCCTTGGCATCAGGGCCCTTGTTATCCAGCCACCCATCGTAAACAATGCTTATTTGCCTTCAGTTCTCCCTCTTGATTCTTGCTGGTGACATCCTTAGGCTGCTCTGTTTTCCTTCCCCTATTTTTCTGCCTACTCAGATAACATCTTGCTAGTTTCCCTCCTCACCTTGCCAAGTCTTGCTTTTCCTCCTCTTCCTCCTCGTTCATTATGGGGATCGGTGTGGTTTTCTGCCTGTCTTTCTCTGCTTTCCTCAGGTGACAGGCTATCAGCAGCAGTATCTCCTCTGAGCCATCCCTGCAATATCAGCCAAGCCCTGGGTGGATTAATGGAGTATTTTCAGGGGGGCAGAAGAAGAGTGAACAGTGATCAGCAGCTCTGCTGCCTCAGGTGCAAGGAACAAACGTCCATGTCTCTGAGGAGCTCTTCTTCTTGGCACGAAGGGGGTCATTCGTCTTTGACGGTGCAATGGGTCTCCTTGCAGTCCAGGCCAGCAAGTAGGGTATGTTATGAAACAGATGTGTGTGGCCTAACATACGGGTAACTCTAGCTGGCAAAATAACATTAAAATACTTTCCATTTGGAGGTGGAATTTATAGTAGCCAGACGAGCTGTGGAACAAACATCTCTTGTGCTTCTGCTGCTGTGTTTGTGTGAGTCTGAAGGCTAACAAACAGGCAGGGAGCTCTGGCCCGCTCAGTCGGGTAAAATAATAGTTTCCACTAATGATGAAGTTCGAACTGGCGGAATTTTCACAACATCAGAAGAATGCATCAGAAAAATAAACCTTCGTTTCCTCTCACCCCTCCCCTCCTTTAACCTGCACAAAGACTGCAAACCATGGTGTCAGTAATTACAAAAACATCTTTTCTGAGGGGGAAAACTCTGGAAAAGTAGAGGTTGGGTTTTTAAAAATTATTTTCATGGGTGTCCATATCTCTGTTCTTATGGGCAAGCTTATGGGGAAAAAAAATGCCCTCTTCCAGTTAGATCAAAAGGCATACCAAAATGAAAATGCAGATTGAAGGATCTGTGTATCCTGTGTTAATAGCAGCCTAGCTATTCTGAAATTACAAAACTGTTTTTGCTGGGAAATGTGGATAGGGATCTGGTTTAGGCAGCTTGGGATTTTCCTGATGTGTTTTCCCATGCCCAGGGGAGGGATTTATTACATCTAATTATACATTTGAGGTGATTGCTTTGGGGTAATGACCGACATTACCACTGGCGGCAAATATTTACAATGTAAGCTAAAAAACATTGTGGATATTTAGTCAGTGTGGTTATGCATTGCCATCATCTGTTGTAAAATGCTGATGTGTCTTGCAACAGTCCCTCACTAGGCTGTTAAATTGATAAGGGGATCTTGCACAGCCCTTTGGAAAGGAAGTGAGTCCATTTAGATCATATCCTTAGTCATTTGCAACAAATATTGTTCAAGCCATTTAAAAATGTAGACCTTTTTCTTAATTTGGTATTTTACTAAAAATTCAAATTCCATTCTCATGACTCTTATCAGCAAGCTCAGGAGCATTACAGGCTTGCTGGCTGTCTCCTCTTCTTCTTCTGATTTAGTATAAACTATACCTGTCCGTCTTAGCCCTTTTTTTGGATTATTAACCATCTCTGGTGGTGGCCACTCCAGCTCTCCTTTAGCTGGAAGGGACAGTGTGTATCAAATGTCCCAGCTAATCTGGCTGGTATGTTCTCCTCTCTCATTCTCTCTGTGGAAAGGAGAACAAACAGAAAACAGAACCTCTCTTTGCTACTGGAAACAGGTTGCCCGGAGAAGTTGTGGATGCCCCATCCCTGTGAGTGTTCAAGGCCAGGCTGGATGGGGTTTTGAACAACCTGCTCTAGTGGGAGGTGTCACTGCCCATGGCAGGGGGGTTGGAACTCGATGATCTTTGAGGTCCCTCCCAACTCTAACCATTCTGTGATTCTAAGATATTTGTATGAAGCATCTCTGGGATGGGGCAGTAAGAGTGAAGCTGAATCCTTAATTTTTACTGACCAAATGATAAAGACAGGTTCCTGTCATACTCCCTAGATGACACAGAAGCCAAATGTATCAACTGATGTAAGCCTTCTCAGAAATTCTTTCATTATCCCCAGAAATGGGATTGTATTACAGGGATTTTTCTATGGGATATATCAATATGAAGGCTTTAATCTGAGCATTCAAAGAGATTTCAAATCAAGCAATGATTGCCCATGTGTGAGAAGTGCACTCACCAGTTTTGACTTCTGTTAAGGTTTTCACTATTATTAGGAAAAATATATGCAATTTCAATCTATAGTGAGAGAATTCAATGAATTTCATGTAGCAAATCACCTGGTAAAAAAAGCTTTAAACCTCTGTTTAAAACAGTTTGAGAACATTTCCTTGAATCTTATAACTGGGCTCAGGCTTGTAGAAGTGAATTGGGTAAAGTGAGACTGAAAATGATCTGCTGCCAAGAAGGTCAGCACTGAAAATAAGAAACTTATTTCAGTCCCTTGTCTTCTGAGCTATACAGGCATTTCTTTGTATTGTCATAATACATATTTTTATAAACAAAACAACTTGCTAACTTTCTTTTCTTTCTTTCCTGTGGCTTTTGGATGTTGCTTTATGTATATACACTAATGGAAAAAATGTGTTCAATAAAAAATGTGATAGATAT
This sequence comes from Pedionomus torquatus, assembly GCA_013398155.1. Lineage (NCBI taxonomy): Eukaryota > Metazoa > Chordata > Aves > Charadriiformes > Pedionomidae > Pedionomus > Pedionomus torquatus. The sequence continues at coordinate 36,858 of VZRU01009147.1, read as the reverse complement.
TTCATATAAAAAACATCTGGACTGCCAAATATGTATCTGTCTCTCTCACAGCAAAAGAAAGTTGTCAGTAACTGAGATCCAGACCACAAGAGCAGTAACTCCCAATTAAAGCAATGCATGTTAAATGCCTAAATAAGAATTTTAGTCTAGCAGCCCTAATCATTACGATTTCTAAATCAATTATAACTCTTTCCAACAGCCATTCAAGAGAAGCACTTTAAGAAGCAAGTTGGCCCAACAATAAAAGAAGACAATGTATCTAACAAGACTGCTGTACAAGAAGGTGGACTTCTACTAGAAGTGAGTGAAAAAATGCTGCTTTTCTGGCTCTAACTTATTCAGTTTGATGATATATTCGGGTTAATGCTTTGTGGTGACTTTAAACAAATGGTCGGTCTTGGTGCGAGTCATTCAAGAATCGCACTTGTTAGTGCTTTTTGCAAGAGCAAAACTGTCAGTCGTGGTAGTCCCACTCAGTATCCATTTGGGCAACTGCACCTTGCACCCTTAGGTCCTTGAAATGACCACTGAACTTCAGTGGGCCAGGTCAGAGTTTGTTTTCATTTGGAGTGACAGCAGAGCTTTATTTTATTTGGCCCATATTTTGATGGTGTCAACAGGAGCTTGCCTGTTCTGGTCTGAGTTGAGAGTATTCTGGGATATTTTAATTTATCCTATTTCCTCAACTCTGTGCTCTGAGGGAAGAGGTGTATGCAGAAGTTATTCCTTCTATGTATTTTCATCCCCTTCAGGATGACTTTATATTGGCAGAGTAGCATAAAGGGGCCGTACTGTTACTGAGAATTGGATCCATTAATCTGGATGAAGAATTAATACTGCTGTGAACTACTGAACCAGCTAGAGCACAGCAGTCCATCCCAGATACATATGCATTTCAAACACATGATGTAATAATGCCATTTATACACTGAGGTCCTTGGAAATTCCTATGTGATTAAGAATACATATGTATAGTTGTTTTGGATAGGATAATATTCATGGTATAAAAGCTGTGTTTTAATGCCAGCTCTGAAATACATGTAAACATAAATTAAATATTTATTTGCCCCTAGCAAATAAATGCTGTAAAGAAGCATTTTAAAGAAGAAGGACATTTTATCATGAGATCCAATTTTGTAAGTCATTCAAATCTATGGAATGGAAATTTGCACTCTGCTTTCCTTCCTCTTGATATATTAGAAGATTTTAATTTTATGTTTCAAAGCAAGTAACACAGAGACTTCTGGTTAGTTAGTGCTAGTGCCAAAAGGAGATGTTTGGCTGTCAGGTATTACTTGCAATCACTGCCATTCTCAATGACCAGGGAGTACAGGTACAGGGCATACAATAAATCATAAATATGGTGTCTAATTTTTCATGAGGCTCTCCTATCATTAGTTAGTATTTTATTGGGTGTATCCATGCTGGATCTTGTTCTTAACAACAAGGAAGGGCTGGTGAGCGATGTCACGTTGAAGGGTAGCCTTGGTTGTAGTGACCATGAAATGATAGAATTCAACATTCTTAGGGCAGTGAGGAGGGTGGGCAGCAAGCTCACTACCCTGGATATCAGGGGAGCAGACTTTTTGGACTCCTGAGAGACCTGATTGGCAGGATAGTGTGGGAAAAAGAACTGGAGGGGAGAGGGGCCCATGAAAGCTGGCTAGTGTTCAAGGATCACCTCCTCCAAGCTCAGGATTGATGCATTCCAAAGAAGAGGAAGTCAGGCAAAACCACCAGGAG
>VZRU01009147.1:202-30839 GCA_013398155.1 Pedionomus torquatus | reverse complement strand
GATCTTTTTTTTTTTTTTTTTTTTTTTCTTTGCAAATAGGCATATTTCTAAAATCCAGACTTGAAATTTGGCATGGCCACAACTTTATGCAAAAATATCCTTTCTGTTGCCCTTTAAACAAATAGCTAATGTTCTCGCTTATTCCTCTCTTCTTCCCCTCCCCCCCCTTTTTTTTTTCCTCTCAAACTAATCCCAAGCCTGTGACCTCTAAATACCACTTGCTCGCTCCTTCAGTCCCCAGTGCTACTGTTAGGACTGTAACAATCACGATGCTGCTACAGCACTGGAGGTTCTGAAACACAGGCTGTGGCACCCTCCAGCTTGACAGAGGGGCAGAGCAAAACAAAGAGATGTGATCCTCTCCTTTCAGATTTGCAGCCTAAATACGAGACAAGTAATGAAAGAAGCATTTTGATGGACAACAGAGTGTATGGAAATACTGAACAAAATGGTAACCACAATTGCCAGCGCTCATAGTTTATGAGCAGCTTGACCTTTGCCAGGATTTTTGCAAGTGTTTTAAGGAGGGATTTGAAGGAGAGAAATCAGGTACCCCTGCAGAGGTTTGCAGGGAGGCTTTTAGCAAAATTGGAAACACCATTAAGCCTTTGTTTTCAAATCTTACATGTGCATGAGGGGAACATGTTGGACTGATGGGAGTTAGTACTTAGCTTCTCCAACAAGAAATGACAGATGATAATTGAGTGGGGAGCAAGCTGTGAGTAGTTTGGGAAATCAGGACAAGCAGCTTATGGTTAATGTAACAGAGAAGTGGAACTGCTGCCAGCACAGGTGTGCGGTGAGGAGAGACAGTTGGCATCTTCCCTGCTTTGCACTGTCATTGGAAAAGCAGGCTTCCATTTGTCAGCACAGAGGCAAACCTGCTGTCATATGAGGAGGCCTCACTGAGAAATTTGAGGCATACCAATGAACAGAGAAGCTGTCCATCAGCAGCATTAAGGTAAAGAATCAATAAGCTGTACCAGTCTGGCACAGACCAGATGTGGATCCAAATTTGAGTCTGCTGTTGCCGTCTCCAGACTGTTCATTGCAGCCAGCTCCACCTGAGCTCACTTTTCACAGCCGCTTCCTCTGTTTCTGCTTGGGCTATTTCGGTGCCTCTGGAGATGGTCCAGCGGCCACGTGATTTCCTCCCCAACAAAACATATTCTCCCATTTCAACTAGGTTAGGGTTTTTTTTTCCTTACTGACTTCAGAGCTAACCCTTGGCAACATCCTTGCCAATCAATAGGTCCAGTATCTGTATGTGAGCACTGCCTTGTACAGATGCACTGGGGTTTAGTCTGCTACTAGAACTGGACTTCTTGCGTTCAAGTAACAAAGGCAATCATAACACGCTGTTCCTTCCATACAAGTTTCTGCATAAGCATTTGCTTTTGAGGAAGTGTACTCTTTTTGAAGATGGCAAAGTCAAGTATTGTAAAAAAAAAACAACCAAACCCAAAGAAATACAAGTATACTTTAAATAATGCTTCTTATCCCAGATAATTGCAATCCTACATTACTGGTCTTCAACTGGTTGAAGTGAAATTACAATTAGTAGCGTAATCTGTATTTACAGCCGACACTTGCTTCCAGTCTATTCCTCATTCTCAACTCAGAAAAGCTAATGAGCTGCAGCCTTGCTATCTTCTCAGTAAGGTGAAGTGGTATGAGCAAGAAAGCAGGTCCAGGCAAGACTGTGCATTGTCTTAAGACCGTTTGCAAATTTGCAGTGATTTTGTATTGTGTTTATAAAGGTTTCAAAATCAAAACTTAAATATTTTACTAGAAATATTGAGTACTTTTCAATTTTACTTTTTGCCTACCTCAGTGAATAAAACTTGAATATAGTGTTTGACAGGTTTGAACTGAAAAGAAAACTGTTAAAAAGCATGATGCTGACCATTAAATGCACTGTTTCCTATTAGCGAGGATATAGTATTGATTTGAAGACAGGAAGACAGGCACCCTTCAAATAGTTCTCTTCCTGTTCCAAGAACTTCAAGAGAAATCACCACCATTCTGATTTTGACAGTTCCTGACATTTTATTAGTAGAAAGGAGGAAAATGACATATTTTTTGTGTCTCATTGTAATTGCAGTTCTTCCAGGAATTCCTAGCTGCACAAGCTGGTGGTGGAGCACAGCAGGCATTTTGCACCTCCCCGCCTCCTCCCAGTACGGCAATGCCCCCAGAATTTTTCAGTAACTGAGACCAGGCTTTTCTTGCAAGAAGAAAACAAATGTCTGCTCACCCTAAAGCAGGGTCTTTCAGGAGGGCCTTGGGGAAGGGCTCATCTAGTCCGTAGCTCAGCCTAAGATCTGCTGATAAGAAGAGGTGCCTCTAACTTTCTATCCTCATCTCTTTCCAGATGATCCACTGGCATCCACTTGATGTCTAGATTAGAGAGGTGTTGCTTGCCTCTCTGGGTCAGCATAACACATTGACAGCAGAATCCACGCATGCTGCCAGCATGGGACAGGGTGTGTTTTATATAGGATACTTACAGGATACAAAACATATATAAGATGATAACCAGCATAGTAAGACAGTTCCCAGAGTAGAATTCAGGAATGCTACGCTCACTAAAAACTCCACTGACCTGAAATGGTGTTTAAAAAAGCCATTTTAGCATATATTATTGAACAGAATGTGAAATACAGATTGTTTTCCTCTTCTCCCCACACCCCAAAATAGTTCCATGTCAGAAAATGTAACATATATTGCTAAATACAGAGAAAAATAGCGCTCTGAAATTAGGACATCACATTCTGTTTACAGTACATAGGCTGCAGCATTGTGTCTTTTGGGGTTTGATTCCTTTACTGTAAGAGATGTCTGCCATTCATCCTGGTAAACAGTTTGTAAGTACAAATAAAAGTCAGTTGTGGATGGAATATTAGGATGGCTTCTTCTCTTCAGGACTTGATGCACTTACATGTAATAATGCCAGAAAAAAAAATCCAGACATTTGGTACTTACATATGTCTAATTGTACAACATATTGGATAAATATTACCTGAGACTCTTTTCAGTAAGTTATTTCTGTGGAAGATAATGGGTAATCTTACTGTGCTTGTTATTGCAAAGGCTACCTAACTAAATTTGTTATTACAAGTGCAGAGTAGTGAGCAATTAATGCTTCATTTTGAGTCTTCTCAAATGGAACTAATCACGCATGCATTTTCTATTTTGAAATTGTTGAAGAGAAGACTGAAAAGCTCCAAGCAGCTGCAGAACTCCAAAAGAATGAAGGACTGAACTTGCACTGAAGATACCGCCCCAGTTTTGCTTCCATCTGTGAATACAGCATCTGCTTTTGAGGAAGTGAAATGAGAAACTGCATAAATCAATATAAAGATTGTTTCTATTCCCAGGGCATAGCATTTGTGAAAGAGCACTGACAGTAGGGTTCCATTGGTGGTAGCACACGATTTTAAATTCAAAATCATGATTAACGAGGAGGCTAACAATGAAAAGATATATAAGATCATGTCATACTTTAGTATCCTTACCTGATAATTGCTAAGGTAAATGACATGCTATTCATCCAAGCACTCACTAGCGTATCCAGTAATATATGTATTAATAAAAAAAAGTGCTTTTTCTGACAATTTTAGAATTAATGATTTGAACATTCTTCTTCTTTAGATTACTATAAATAGTCTCCAGTACTTGTGTAATTTCCATTAATCTCAGGCAGTATTCATATACTCACTTCCCATATGATAACCCAATTGTTAATACAAAGAAAAGAATAATGGATTTTTTACAATTAGGCGTGAAAAAAATCCACCAAACCTGGCCATCAATAGCAAGCATTCTTGGTGTTAATAATTTATTAAATTCTCATTTCTACTGTTTAGTACTTGTGAAAACAATGGGGTTCAATTGGCATGCATCTCTTTCGAGAGTGTACCACATAACTTTCTGCATGTGCAAAGTCAAATGATGCTTCAGCTTTTCTTTCTCAGTACCATCTTGGGCAGAGTGATTGGCTTTGAGGCGCTGGGCTCATTGGAAGCCAGCCATTCATGCACACAGTAAAGAACAGAGGCCCTACCCAAAGACTTGAGACAGACTGAGCAAGCTTTGCTATAAAAGCTTAGCTTGGAAGGGAAGTATAAGGGAAGAAAAGCTACATGTACAATTTTGCATCATGCAATCAAAACAACTTTAAAGGCAAAGCTGTTCTTGGTTGTGTCCAATACTTATTACATATCAAGCATATAAAAAACAACATCACCATGGTTTAAAATGCATTTACTTGTGTGCACGCATTACAGTCTCACCCTCCAGGGAACTACTATGTTTTCTTGAAAGTTTATAGCTCACAATTACCAGAGCCCAGTGACTTACATTTTCCTAACTGATTTCCAGGAGGCCACTTTTGTCTGCTGCCTCCTGATGAGCCACAGCACTCCAGCTCCCTTGTTAGACTGAAGACACATACATAAACAAGTATTTCCAAAGCTGCCCTAATTCGTTGGTGGAAGTGATGGAATACTGAAAAAACGATATAACAAGAAAATTCACCAGCTGAATGGCTAATAATCATCCATGCTTTTCAGATGGCAGAGCTGTTCTCTCTGACAGAGAATGGGAGGGCCAGGGCTCAAATTCTTCTGGCAACATGTATGAGCTTTGAAAATTTTGCTGGGCCCTGCTCTGGGAAGCACAGCACTCAATGCTGAGTTTCTGTACTGTCTTTAAGGAGCCTGAAGTGATATCCAGGCTCGAGGAGACAGGAAAGTGAATTTCATTTTATCTGGGAACACAGGAAGAGTGAAATGGACATAATGATTATGTATACATATTTCTTTGTATTTGAAAAGAAACATTTCTGTTATGAAAACCAATCAATTAGATCAAACGCTTTCCCTCCAAAAAGCTTCCCATATAAACCCATGGCTGTCAGCTTCAGCCTTTAGGATTTACTTCCTCCTCTGGCTCAAATGATGGAAATTCATCTTCTGTTTTGTTTCTCTTGTCTGAAAACTAAACTAAGCAGTACACACAAGCCTTTGATCAAAACTGAATGCTCAAAACAATTCTACCACTCCCCTTTTGCACGAAATAGTGCTTACTCTCAGAAATATTCCTTTTGAAGTTGTTTTGTAGATACCAGAGAAATACATGAGTCCGGAGGGCTAAGAGGTACTGTACTTGTTGAGCAAAGGCCATATTCTGATGTCACCAGATACAGTATTTNTTTTTTTTTTTTTTTTTTTTTTCTTTCTCCCCATTTAAAGAGAACCTCAGGAATTCCAGAGGGATTTTTGAGAAGGGCAATTATGAGTCCTAAAAACACCAGTGGAAAGACATACTGATTCACTAAACAATACAGTTAAAGACAGAAGACACATTAACTGTCTGCATTTTCCTCCTAATATGCATAAGGCAAGAACAAATATATCATTTCCAGAGATTTTAAATAGCTACTGATTTAGATCACCAAAAAATGGCCTCATTCCACATAGGATGCGACAACCCAGCGATCCACTATTAAATGAAGCTGTTCCAGATAACTGTGAGCCAACTGACCCTGGAAATTTAGTACCCAAGTTGCGTGACTTGAAAATCTGTTCAAAGCAAGGCATGGCTGCAGGCCTTGACTGTTGTACTTTAGTAACCATAGTAACATAGTCTCTGGAGACCTAATGCTAGTGAATTTTCCTCTATTTCAAGGAAGAGTAACAAGAGAAATGTGGCTTGGAACTTGTTCTCTCTCTCTTTTTTCTACACCCCCCCCCTTTCTTATTTTTACTATGCCATGACCTTGACCAAAATATCTTTGAAGTATTTGCTGGCTGATTTTCTGCTATGGGACCAGAAAAAAAATCAGGATATATAAAGGTTCTTGCCAAAGGAAGTCCTATCTTCCTCAAAATATTTGCCTTCATTCCCAAAGAGAACCTCTTGACTAATAACATTTCAAAAACTTCTTAATGGAAGGAACTGATAACTTTCATCTCACAGCTACTATGGGCACCAGAATAATGTCATACTTTCTTTGAACTGACAGATTAATTTTTTTTTGTTTCAGTAGCAGGTGCAGCTTTTCGTGAGTACATAATTGGATGTACATGTTTTTTCAAAAGAACACAGGCCCCTGTCTGGTGCCAAGCTCTTTTTAAATTTTTTTTTCCATTTGGGAAAAAAACCCACAATTTCATTTTTTAAGTACAATGTAGAAAACTCATGTAAGTGTTTTTAAAAAGCCAAATACAAACAAACAAATGTTCACAATACATACTTAAGTCTGTCTCACATGTTTCAGCTATTATCCTGGATTAGAAATTCCATCTGTCATTGAATCCATATGGTTTACCAAATGGTAACTTACAACCATGTATTTTTTGCAGATTTGAACTTAGTTGTTTTTTGTTGCAAAACTTTTAATGTCCACGCTAATATCTGTGTGTGTGTGTGTTTCTAAGTGTGTGTGTCCCTGTCTGCTTGCATAAGTATATGCAAACTACTAAAAATTCTGATAGGATGCAAATGGACTTTGTTCATTAGAACCCACCAGTTGTACACAAAGCAAATAACATCAACATTGAGCCACAAAGCTTGGTTATTCCCTCCTCTAAATCCAAGAACTCTATTTCAGGCTTTCCATTATTTCTACTGAAAATAATAAAGTGAAACGAGGAGATCTGCCTTTACTTCTCTGTGCTGTCCTCTCTGTGTTTTGGGCAGACACGTGGCTACATTAGGAAATACAAACTGCCTAAGTATGAGGCTGGTCCAAGTCCTCCTTCCCTTTTCCTCCTCCCAGGTGATTGATAACCCAGGCAGATGGCTGCTGTGGTTCTGACACAGCACACCAGTGCAGCCTCTTGTTGACTGGGGACAAGAGAATGCTATTGCAGAAAATTTTATTTTGGTAACTCAGAATGTTTAAAATCATAAGTGAAGCCATATATTTTGTTGTCCTATCTGCTGTGACACCCAGTAACTTAAAACAAAAAAAGCTGGGAATAGTTTTTCCACTCAGTCTAACAAATCACTAGGATTCTGACCCTGAATAACGTAAAATCTCTATGCGGTGTTACCATAAAGGACTTGAGTATAGAGTTGTATATGATACTTGAGAGGTTTATCTGAGAGGTCAGAGGTCTGAGGTTTGTGCTAGCAAACACCCTCCTCCTTCTCCCCAGCTGTGGTAAGTAGGTGAGAAAAGTATAAATCTCAGCTCCAACTCTGACTCTGTTGAATCCTCTGTGCTACAGATGTCAGATTTCACAGTGAACTGCACTTTAGGGTAATGTAGTGAAAACAGAAAAAATTGCAGTCATGGGTTAGATTTGCTGAAGTTTTACTCCATGTCCAGTTTGTATCAGTGTGGTTGAAGCTGCAGGTTTCCCAGCTAAAATGAGGTTTAGACACACAGAATTTGTGTTAATCCTCAATAGCTTCATGTGGCTCCATAAAAGTTGTTGTTGCATCAAAGGGGGGTTTTGCTTTCCCTGCCTGCAGGGCAGAGCATTTGATGGCTGTCTGGGGTCATGAAAACCAGGCAATGCTTATTTAAGAGATTTTAACTCAGAAAAGGACATTAGCATTTTGAGAACAAAACAAAAACAAAGTGGGACAAGCTTGTAATTCTCTTATTTTACATTTATTTCCCTCAACTTATTTCACACACTTGTTTCTGGCTTAACTTAAACACATGGCTCCTTGAACTTTTCCTCCACTTCTTTCCTCCCACCTCACAGATGCAGTTGCTAGTCCACGGATCTGAACCCTTAGAAATACACATGGTCCCATTTCCCCTTCCCATTTTTACAAAATGCTGCACCTGGTCCAGCCCAACTTTTTCTTTGTGAAAGAAAAGCTTGCATAAAGAAAAAGCTGCCTGTCTCCTGCTGTGGGGGAGCAAACTTTACATCTTAAAGGTAGAGACTGATCTCTTAGAGTAGGTGTCTGGGCCTAGAGAGTGTGTAGCCATATGTTGGATGAAGAAGATTCATTTTTGCATAGGAGGATTTATTTCTTGATTCATAAAGACAATTCTTAGCAAAGGCAGGTCCTCCCCCATCTATTTCCTACCGGGGCTGAAAAAGTCCAGCTTACCTGCAGGACAACAGAAGGCACATTTTGAGGATGTTCAGCATAATACCATATGAGATTCTTTGATCATATTCAGGTCTTGTGGCTATTTTCTAAGGGCTTGGTCCGTGAATTTGCATAGGCTAAAAACATTTCTTTAACATTCTTCATTTCTGCTTTCCACGGCTGCATGGGCAGGACCAGAAGTCTTTTGGAATGTGCATGGTAAAAGCCACAGACATCCACATGAAGGAGCTCTCTTAAATGTCCTATGGTTATCTTTGTGGAAATTTTTTAGTCTGTTCAAATTAAAAGGCCTGCCAGGTGTTCAAAATGTAATAGAATTCCTAACATCACATCACTGATGGTTTCATTCTTGTGAAGATGAGTCCAAAGAGACAAGATGCCAAAAATGCTTTCTTGATTCCACTTGACACAGGAAATGGATAGGACAGATAGCATCTATGGATGCTCCTCTCAGTGAAAGGCACAGATGTGAAGATGTAGAAACCTTCACACATCTTCTGGTTGGTGATGTGGAGGGATGAATTTGGGCATTATTTAGAGCAGAAAATAGCACCAGTCCAGCAACTCCTTGTGCTTGAGAGTTGACAGAGATAACTGGTGTTCAACACAAAGCCAACTAGACAGAGATAATTCTTATTCTGGAAAGGATCTGTATCTATGGAGCTGACCTGGACTGAACATGGCTTGTCCTTGACTATTCTTAGCGATGACTCATGGCTAGTATTGTCTTGATTGAATCAGTTGCTGCTACAGCTCTTTCCAAATGTAGGTGGTCCATTGCAGTCTCTCCACTTGATTTCTCCAGTCACCATTTCAAGGTTCTTTGAGGTGCAGAGCCCCTGGCTATGTATGATCTCCCTAGGCCAAGGTTCCAAAGGTGCTCCACGTTTATGATTGGGGCCAAATCTTCTGAGGAGGTCGGCCTATTGTACACTGAACTTTTGAAATTCTGCCCACCATTGTCACAGTCGGAACAGGCTTCGAGCAGTCTTGGAAATCTGGTCCTTATTTAGGAACCCAAAAGAGAACCAAGCTCACAAAAATATGTCAGCATATCTGGTTACTGAGCAATTGAAAATCTGTCCTCATTGTGCTTCAGGATTAACTGAGGATTAATAGGCACATCACTACAACATTCAGTTGAGAGAAAGGTGAAGGGAGGATAATAATAATATAACAGTATTTCATCAGCAGCTATTTGGATTGTAATCTCAAAAGACCTCAAAACCATCACATGAAAGGATCATCTAAACTACCTTGGAATGCAAGCCTACTGGAGTGAAGATACATTACTGAATCCTTATCATGGGAAGAGAGGCAAAATTAGTCAGTTTGCACGCAGCTTGATAGATCTTAGCATTTATGTCATGCATTTCATTTAATCCTTACTTTTATTTTTGGATTTCTCTGGTTGCTTTCTTTGCATCACTGAGTCTATGAGAATTAATTTAGCTTTTTTCTAGACTAAACATTGGTCTATATCAGTGAAGTATTTATTGCCTACTTTTTATATTCAGTGCATTTATGCAATTATGCTATGTATGTATTTTTATAGAAGCTTAAGAAAATAACTATACTTCAAAATACACGTCCTGTTTTAAAGTCGTAGCTACAACAGCACATGTATTTAATTTTCTTGTTGGAGATCATTATATTAGCTATATGTATCAATGCATATACATTCAAAGCAATTATTATAGAACATAATATTTTAAATTTAAAGCAAAAAGAATTAGTTGACACTTAGTATTAAACTTTTAATTATATGAATTTATGAGAAAACAAAATTTAAAGTAATAACAATAGCAATATAACATAGTAGTTACACTGTAAGTAGCTATCCTAACTTTTTTAAAGAAGGAGAAAAGCATGTTCCAGATTGTTATTAATTTTTCATTTTAGGAAAAAAAGACTCCAAAAATGGGATGTCCAACTTTTTTGCAGTGATTTTTTTCATATCCAGAATATTCTTAAAATTATTACATTGTATACCCATTTTATTCTTTACTTTCTGATTATATTTTAAATTATTTGATTTTCCCTTCTTTAGTCACTGAACGGTTTTGCGCTGGTGGTGAGTGCAGATGGGATGATATTTTATGCCTCTTCGACGATTGTGGACTATCTAGGGTTTCATCAGGTACGGATATTAACAAATATTTGGAATACTTAGTCACTGTCATTATAATGACTTTCTTGTAGTCACTCCTACTAACCAGCTTTGTAAAATGCAGCACTTTATATTGTTTCACCTTATCCTTCTACTGCTGTTTAGACATACATTATTACTGATATTATGTTATTTTACTATGCCATTTCAGACTAATTGTCTTTCTTTTTTTGTGATCTGACAAAATTTCTTGTAATGTCGACCCATTTGTAAGGTTTTTGTTAACAGAAACATGATCCATTATAAAAATAATAAACTAAAAGTTTCCTTTCAACTTCAGTAAAAGAAGCTGCTATTCTAGACTGGTTGCTTGTCTCTAATAAATACATCATAAAGACACAGAATAACAGAACTATGTAGTTGGAAAGGATCTCAAGGTCATCTAGCCCAACTTCTTTCTTAAAGCAGATCCAGTTAGAACAGGTTGATCTGGGACTCATCTAGTCAAATTTAGAATTTCTATGACCCCTCTGAAAGGTGTGTTCCAGTGTTTAATCACCTTGACTGTAATTTTTTTTGCTTATATCAGGTCTCAGTTTCCCATGTTGCAACTTGCATGTATTGCTTCTTGTCCTCCCACTTTGTTCTTCTGAGTCAGGCTTTGTCTTCTCTATACCAGCTCATTCGGTTGATGTAGACAGCAGAAAGTTCTTCCTGAAGTTTTATCTTCTTAAGGCAGAACAAACCCTGTTATTCTCTCCTCTCCTCATATGTCATGTGCTCCAGCCAACCTAAGTGTCTCGGTACCACTCTCTCAGGCTCACTTTGGTATGCTGCTATCTTTCTTTCCTGGGGTACTCAAAATTAGAGAGAACTTTGCCGTTGTTGAACTTCCTGAGGTTCCTGTCACCCCACTTTTACAGCCTGTCAATTTTTGAGTAGCTGTCCCGCTCTCTCGAGTTGGTACCCTCTCCAAACCTGCTGAGGGCACGCTCTACCCCACTAATCAAGAAACTAAACAGGGCTGGTCCCAGCATCAGTCCCTGGGGGATGCCACTAGTCACTGTCTGCCAGTTGGACTTTACTGTGACTCATGTTTGCATCTGCACAGAAGACTTCAGAATAAAAGAATCATCTTAGGATGTGAAGTCAAAAAGCAGATGTGAAAAACAGAGGCCTCTGAAATAACTTTCTTCAATCAATCTTTGCTCTGAAGGTATCCTACATCAGTCATTATTTTAAGGAAAGTATCAACCTAAAGTTAATTGCCTGCCCCACTACATTTGCAAATTAAACGTTTCTTGTTGTAATTGTTTCAGACTGATGTAATGCACCAAAACATATATGATTATATTCATGTGGATGATCGCCAGGATTTCTGTAGACAACTGCATTGGGCCATGAACCCTCCCCAGATGTTGTCTGGACAGCAACTACAGACAGAAACAGGTGGGATGGTATATGTTGATTGGAACCATAAGCACCACTGTATAAAGTTAGAATTGTACTCCACCTACACCCATGCCTGTTCCACATCAAGTCTTCACTGGAAAGCTGCATAGTGGCCATTTATAATGTTTTCATCCCATACATGACGATTCTTCCTAATCCTTGACATGTGTAAGGTAGTGTGTGATACTGAGGTTAGAAAGTTGATGTTTCCTTCATTATACCTACAGATATTTTTATCCATGTAGAATGAACAGCATCGCTGTTCATGATACCAACCTTTTGTTCCTACTGATCAGGACACTAATATTTCTATCATTAATGCAAAAACCCCCATGCAAAACTTTTCAGTACAGTATCCCAGCAGCCACATCACTTTTTTGCCTTCTGTTTTCCCATACAAAGTTATGTGGATAGGAATTTTCAGAAGAACAAGTAGTTCTAGCAATGCAGTTTTTCCTCTGCGGCTCTCCGAGGCTGTCAATGGGTGTTCTTAAGGTTTCTCCCATGTAAGGTGTTAAGCTGAAATCATGAGCATGGAAAATAGAAAGGGGTTGAAATGGTAAAATTTATAAAGAATTATTGATCCCAGCAAAAAAGTATGCATTTCACCAGAAGCTGAGGAAGTAATTGAGGAAAGAAATTCAGGAAGCACCATGTCCAGAAGGGTGGTGAGAAACTTGCAAGCAATCCCTCAGCAGCATTTATGAAGTCCTCAGGAACACGGTCACAAAACTCTGGTAGAATTTATTGCAGTTTTTGTGTTTTGCAAGAGTCTTACATAAATCTGAGGAACTCTGCAAGATTTTGTTGGAAGTGCACAGAAAGCAATACAATGTGCATGAATATTTCAAACTACTAAAAGTTACAAACATTTGGAATTTTTGTCCCAATGTATACAGTGGAAAATTTCAGATCCAGAATTCAAACTTCTACACAAATACTTGTGTCTTTTGGGAAGTGAGTATTTCAAAATCTATGTGCTTGTAGACCAAACCTGGAAAATGCTTCATTAAAAATCAAGAAGGCAACAGCTGAACTTAAGCTAATCAGCCAGTGTTCATTTGTTTGGGTTTTTTTCTTGCACTAGCATTTTTCCTTATTTTGATCCTTTTTCTTGTGTATCTTCTGTAATCTCTGAACTCAAAACCCAGAAACATCTGTTATCCTGCTTTGCATCACTAAAAATCACAAAAACACAGGAAATAAAAAAGCCAAAGTTTCTGAATAAACTCACCTGAATCCCATTGTAGAGCTTTTCTTTTTTCTTTTGGTAGAGCTTGTGCAGATGTACCTAAACTTGATACAGTTTAATATTTGCCCTTCCGTAAAGTAATTTGTAGCGATTTCCATAACAGCTTTTTCAATTGCCTACAGAATATTTTCATCCTTTCTTAGTGTGATCTGATATATATTGCTTCCACTGTTGTTCCTAGGAGAAGAATATATTCTCAGCAAATTGTTTAAAGCACAGGAGAATGACAGCATGACAGCAGATTATTCTTCCTTCTTAACTCGTTGTTTCATCTGTCGAGTTCGCTGCTTGTTGGACAGTACTTCTGGCTTTCTTGTAAGTATAATTTCACTTAGAGAACTGTAGTCATCACATACTACTTTTTAATTACTTCATATGAAAAATATTTCAACATAAATATTGTGGACAGCCAAGGACAGGATAAACTTTTCATTTGCTGTGCACTAACAAGAAGCACCTAAGGATACTTATTAAAATGTATAAAGAATCATGGGAAAGAAGAAAGTTGCAATATTTGAAACTGAAAGATCTATGAACTTCTATGTTTTAAGCTCTTTTGGACAACATCTGTCCTTGATTTGTACTGGGCCTAGCACAACGGTGGCAAGCCTGAGCTTCAACGACTAACATTTACACATAAAGTATTTGCTTTAAGGAACAGGAATAATAATGATTCATTTTCCCCTTTTGTAAAATGTCCTTTAATAATAAAAACCAGAATTAGGAAGTCTCTCACACGCTCCTCAAATATCCTTACTTGGAATGGCTCATTTCTTGAAATTGCTTCCCCATTTGCTTAGTACAGACCAATGCTATTTCTCTATATGACAAAATACGACGTGTGCAAAGAAAATGAGAGGATCGGCACAAGACAGGGAAATGCAACTTCTGTCTCATATGTTCATTTGCTGCAAGAGTCTGGGTCTGAACAGCCATACAAGTTAATAATTTCTGCATCCTTGTTTTAATCATGTAGCTCTGAAAAATGCCCAACTCAAATGGACTGATTTTTCTCTGGCCATTTTGTGGTAGGTAATTTCTAAAGCAAAAGGCTGCAGCTTGCTATTAACTTGATCTCTGCCTTCTGATTACATGGAGATTTGAGGCAGGGATGGATGGTTCCGTCCAAGCTCTGTATTTTGAATCTGGCTATTTTGGGCATATCTTTTCCCTTGGTGGTGTCTGCCCGCACAGCCAGCCCTTGGGTTGTGCCAGTCATATACTTCCCAAAGAAAGTGCAGTGCAAGAGGAAAGAAACTCAGGAACCATCTCACTGGCGAGAACAGAGCATGGAAAAATAATAGTTCCAGCTTCAGAGTGAGGCATAGATGAAATGGCTGTTTGCACCACCATACGCTGCCTGTCTTGGCAAACAGAACGTAAAAGCAGAACTTCTGTTTTAAGTACACAGGAGAGAAAAAAACAAAAACCAGCCTCAGATGCCTCATTTTACTGTGTATAGTACCTCTACTCCCATGCCTCTGAAATGGCATGGTTTAAATTACATGAAGATAATGAAATTTCCAAGGGATTTTCCCTATTTTAAAACTGATATTTTTGTGTGTTAAACAACAGGGTCCTAGGTTGCATTTGTATTTTTAATGCTTATACACTAAATGCTTAAGATGATTCTATTGTTTGTTTTTTTTTTGTATAACAGACAATGCAGTTCCAAGGAAAACTAAAGTTTCTTTTTGGACAAAGGAAGAAGTCCTCATCAGGAACAGTACTGCCACCTCAGCTGTCCTTATTCTGCATAGTGGTACCACTTCTGCTCCCTTCCATGACAGAGATGAAGATGAAAAACCTGCTTGTGAAAGCAAAACACAAAGCTGATGATGCAGCAGCAGTGAATACAAAGTATTTTGAAATTAATCTTTTATCAGTTAGTAGAGTATACTACGGGCTTGATGTTTAAGCATGTAAAAAGTACAAGTTAGGCAAAATAACCCTTCATTTTAAAACTCTTTCTTAGAAAAGTGAATAATTTACCTGGATTTAATGATATAAGACATCATAGTTATGACAATATAACACAACATAATATATATCTATTGTACTTTATGTTTAATACATATTAAATATTATATTACATTATATATAATTTTACAGAAAAACTGGAAAGTTAGGATATCTTCCTAACCCTCAGAAGTTACCAACACAGTAAGTCACTCTACTAGTTGTAAAAGTGAAAAAGCAGAATTATTTTTACTGGGAGTTTTCAAATTTCAGTGTCTTCAGGTAGCAGAGTTATTTGGAATAGGGTATTTTGGTAGTAAATGAAGGAAAAGAAAAACTTTGGAAAGTTGTATTTGCATGTGGGTGGGTGTTCATATAGAGTTAAATGAGATGTATTTGGTGTATGTATTTATCTTACAACAGAAGGCTTATGAACACAAAAGTCTACAATTGCGCTAAATGACCTGGAGCTGATTACTCAGTAGCAATCACAGAAGATCAGGACAGATTATGTTCAGACTCATTTCCTTTCTGACACTTACTGTCATTACTCTTCTATGATCGGATTTTAGTTGATATCTGGGGCTAGGGTTATGTTTTCCCGTATTTGGTTAAATACAACCTTGCAGCAATGAGGTCTGTTGGTATGAAGCTAAAAGCTCATCAGCATGACTGACAGCATCATAATTTGGCTTTTAATTAGAATATGTTTGTGTATGTGTGGATTTACTATCCGGACATGCAATGTGGTTCTAGCACATACATCCTTTTGACAAAAATTAAATTACTGGAAGGCTGATATAATGGACTATGTAGGCTTTTGGAACAGAGTTGGAAAATAATTTCCACTTGCTAGTTTTCAGTGCCCTGGTGAAATTAATTGATGATCAGACTTCAGCTCCTAGAAAAGAGGTGCTTTACTTGAGTTTTATTAACTGACTGGACAGTGGCCAAGGATTTGACAAGAACTAACTGGGCATCTAGAATCATAGAACGGTTAGAGTTGGAAGGGACCTTAAAGATCATCAAGTTCCAAAACTTGATCATCAAGTTCCAAACACTCCCAGGGATGGGGCATCCACAACTTCTCTGGGCAATCTGTTCCAGTGCCTCACTAGAAGAAGCACCCTCACAGGAAAGAATTTATTTCTGACATCTAATCTAAATCTCTCCTCTTCCATTTTAAAACTGTTACCCCTTGTCCTATCACTACACTTCCTGACAAAGATGTTGCAGTTCTCATCATGCACAGTTTGCATTCTCATCAGCAGCTCGATCTGCTAGAGTCTCAAAAGCACTTTTAAAATGCAAAGCTTGTGAAGGAGTAAGCAATATTCCAGCTACCTGATAACAGTCATTTGGTGTAAAAACAGTACTTGAAAACAATGCACTGAGCATCTGTTGAGCATAGCTAGATGTTAAGCCATATTGCGTAATGGCACTTTTTAATTCTTCTGGTGTTTTCCATTCAAGTGGTTGGCATACCCTTTGACCCTGTCTGTCCACAATCACTGGAAAAGCCTTGGGAACATCGATAGGCAAGACAACCCTGTCTAATATAGTGTCCTTAATGACACCTTTCCAACATTGTGCAGACAGATTTTCTGCTGATGTTTGGCCAGTTAATGGCAGTGGTAAATCCTCTGCAGAGGAACCTTACTGGGATTAACTGTTTCAACACCTTTTCCCTGTGATGACATCAATTGATTTAACCGCCTCTGTAAATCCTCTAACTGCGTATCAATGTCCTCAAAAGACAGAGGTGGAGGAGGAAAAGGATAAAACTCAAAATCATCTTCAGGAACACCTTCAGCTCTCCTGTAGGCTCCCTTCAGATACTGGAAGGCTGCACTAAGGTCTTCCCAGAGCCTTCTCTTCTCCAGGCTGAACAGCCCCAGCTCCCTCAGCCTGTCCTCATAGGAGAGGTGCTCCAGTCCTCTGATAATCTTTGTGGTCCTCTGCTGGACTTGTTTCAACAGGTCCATATCCTTTCTATGTTGAGGACTCCAGAGCTGGACACAGTACTCCAGGTGGAGTCTCATGAGTGCAGAGTAGAGGGGGAGAATCACCTCCCGTGACCTGCTGGTCATGCTTCTTGTGATGCAGCCCAGGATACGGTTGGCTTTCTGGGCTGCCAGCGCACACTGCTGGCTCGTGTTGAGCTTCTCATCCATGAGCACTCCCAAGTCCTTCTCCTCAGGGCTGCTCTTCAGCCATTCTCTGCCCAACCTGTATTTGTGCCTGGGATTGTCACGTCCCAGGTGCAGGACTCTGCACTTGGCTTGGTTGAACTTCACGTGAGTTGCACTAGCATTTAACTGCAGCATTTCCTTTGATTCAGGCCCGAAGCATACAGCCCAGCGATGGCAGGCAAATTTATATAGTAATTTCTTTTCTGACCGTATTAATAAAAGGAAAAATTTAGAAAGCAGTGTTATGGGCTTTGCACCCTTTCCAAGCCCTAATATACATTTTGAACTAAAGACTGGAAGAAATTAATTGTGTGGTGATTACTGGAAATTGAAGTCATGCTAACACTTAAAGTGCATTGCTGGCCAGTGTGATGTATGTACCTTGAATGTACCTTGAGCAGGGAGAGCAGACTATACACAGTGTTTGTCTAAGTTCAAGCTGAAACTTATTATTCCAGATACAGTTAAGTCACAAGCAGAATATTCCTAAGCATAAACATTCCTCTTAATTGAATGCAGAATTCCAGTCATGCATTAGTTGACTAAATTAATGATGCAGGAAACATAGATAATTATTTAGTGTTGGTTGCTATATATTTAATCCATAAATCTTCGCTAATGGTCAACAGCTAGAAGACTACATCTTTCAGAGTTTGCCACTTTACCGTGTTGTCATTCACTGACAAGGGATTTTCCACATTTTCTGTCCTCTGCAGCTCCAGTTGCAAAGGTAATTCAGGTCTCTGTGAAGCAGTAGAATTATATGGAAGAAACAGTCATCATGAAGGTGCAGCTTTCACTAATATGTTACAGATTGCTGAAAACCAAATCAAAGGTGTGTCTGCTAAGTATTTCTCGATCATACACAGTTTATGACAAAATAATCTTGTCTTTTATCCTGTTAGTTTTTCCAGGTTTTTGGTCCAATGATCTTTCTTTTCTCTAAAAACCACTTCCGTAAAAAAAATGCAAAAAAAAAACCTGAGCGCCTCAAAAGTCAGTACTGAATCAGTCTGCTATTTTGGATTGGGCAGAAATATTGTGATGCCAAGTTTACAGATATATAAACAATCATAGTAAATAAGAATCCTCAAAGTATGCTTTCCTAAATATGGCAGCACTGAATTTAACAAGATTATGTGAAAGCCTTAATAATAAATGACTATATCTATCGTCTCTGAGGAAAACTGCAAAATATTTTACAAATTCTAGTTTTTCCCAGATGAGAAAACAGAGGAAAATTAAAGTACATTGTCTTTAAAAATCATGAGTTGCTTGCAGCTTTGACTAATGTTCATGAGTTGCTTGCAGCTTTGACTAATGTTTTTCCATTGCTTGCTGTGGCAATATTATGAGAGTCTATGCTGTATTACAGATTTTACAATGGATAAAATTTTGATGGTGAGTCTACCCCAATGGGCACCTTCTTCCTAATAGGGTTGTACTCAGCCTTCTGTCATACCTGCTGGAGACCTTTAACTTCTTTAAAACCACTTCTCTGTCATAGCCCAATTTTTCATTAAGATTTTTTTTGATATTATAGTACTATTACTGAGAGGAAAAAATTAAAATGAAATAATAACACTGAAAAATCCTTGGTTACAATTTAAGTGCCTTATTAAGCCTTTCAAATTTTGTTTTTTAAATGTAATTTGCCTAGTTTTGTGACATACTTTAGCTTGTACATTCCTATACTGATAATTCCAGGGCAGCAGACAAACCTGTGAATGTGCACCTATAGTTTAGGTAAGAAAAAATAATAAATACTGCTTGTATTAAAATATATTTTCTTTTAAATTGTACAGCAAAGAACAATGGAGAAAATGGCATTTCTCTAGTCAAAGTTCAAACGAATGAAGATCACTGGGTCTGGGTTCAAGCTAACACTCAACTTCTGTATCGAAGTGGTTGTTCAGAGTATGTCCTTGCCCAGCAGCAACTGTTAAAGTAAGTACATTTTTCAATACTAAAAAAATTTCTGTATTTCAGAAAATGAATGTATTCTTTATGTATGACATCTTTAAAAGGACTGTAGCGACCCAGGAGAAGAGCTAAATGAGAAGGATTTAGTTTACTTACAAAATGGAAATCCATTTTTGTCTGTGATCATATGAAATGGCTGTTATAATCCTAAACAATATTTATTTCTTCAGTCTTTTTTACTTCTGAAGTTGAGTGCACTTACATAATAAAACAGAATACTTCCAAACCAAAATGCTTGATTACTAGTATGTTTTGACATGCTTGTACAAAACTGTATTTTGGGGGTTGATTTTGCTTTGCAGCTGAAACTTTTCATTGTTTTAGTGTCCTGGTTTTTCTATTTTTTTAACATTTGAGTATGTTAGGCGTTTTTTGTTTTTTCTTTATGGATAACAGTTCATCTCATGTTTTCAGTTCTGGACTTTCAACATAATCTAAACAGGGATGCTCACATGCATTGTAGGTTTATAGATAGATACATCTAGTTTGCTGTAGGCTCAGCCTTGGAGTGGAAGCTAATCTCACAGATTTGCATTTAAAGAGGACCTCTGTGCTGGGTTTTAGCCTTTCCTCCTGAATATTTCCTCCTGAGGCTTTTCTTCCTTCCCTCATGGGATTGTCTGTTGTAGTTCCTGTGGGCCTTGTTGAGGTATCTCAAGCTGGTGTGAGGGAAGAGATAAGAGAGTGGACTGAATGAGCTGGGGCCAGGAGGTGTACGCAGCCACCATCTGGCCTGTGGAAAAAAATGTGGCTGTTATCACTGTTTTTTTTTTTTTTCCTTTAGGATGGCTTGCAGGTGGAAGAAATAATTGAAGAAGTCTTTGAACTTCTGCAGTACATATCCCTTGCAGGCACAAGGGATATCTCCACATGAATAGCAGAGGAGCTCCCACCTGAGGGTGGTAGAACTCTTCACCTTTACTGGGACTGCACAAATTATATTAAGAAGCAGATTAAAAGGGCTTGTTTCTTGTATTCAAGTCTTCTTCTAAATTGTTGGGGTTTTTTTTGTTTTGTTTTTGTTTTTAATTAAGTGTGGTCTTGATGTCTATTTAGTTACATTTTTACCCTCTGAGTGGCTGAAATCCTTCCTTTGTGCTTGATAGTTCCCGCAGACTGAATTTTTAGAAGAGTTACCCTTGGAGATTATATTCAGTTCCATTGTCCTGTCTGCAATACACTTCATCCTTACTACTACTTTTTTTTTCTGAAATGTGTGCTGTCTTCCTGGAAACATACATTCTTTTGGAGACTTTTCACTAGATACTATTTCACTGTAAAATTCTTCATTTGGGAGTTTAAGCTTTTGTGACTATTGCATTTTGTTCAGTCCATTGCTTCCCAATTAGACCATTTCTTAAGAAGCTAATTCTACAGCAAACTTATAGCCTACCTTTTGCATCTCAAGAAAATAATAACAATACTTAGCAGAGGACAAAAAATATTTAATATCTCATAAAAAAAAGAGAGAAAACATTCTTCTTTCTTGGGCTACATTTATTAGTGGGACATTCTCTCTTTGTAACAACATGGACTCCCTCTACTGGAAAATCCTATACTTGCATATTGACTCCATACCCAAGGAAAAGTCCGTAATAGTGAGCCAAGAAAAAGCCTTCTAAAACCCTTACTAGCTCTCCAGGTGTTCATGCTTGGTTTCTTATTGAGATGTCCACATCTTGTTTGGCGTGGAGGGGGGTGAGCAGGGGGATCCTGCCTGGTCAGGAATCAGCATGTTACTGAATTCCAGAGAAATCCTGAACCTGAAGATTTGGACCCCAAGTTCTGAAAACTGTTGCATCAGGCACAGAAATGCTTAAGCAGCTTTCTCTGCCAGAGCTCTTCACTAATGTTGAGTACTTCAGCTGGAGGTCATGGAAAATTAATTCACTAGTCATCTTAGAAAAGGAACAACAACTTGAATTAACTTAGATATGTAAAATAAACTTATGCCCAATATGAATGTTTGTGACTATTCTGGACATGTAACTCAGGCATTTTATTTCCTCTCAGCTAATCTCAAAATATAAGACACCCATGGTTCTCCCTCAAATCACTTTGAATGGAAAGTTCTTATGTGTCCAAATAATTCCTTGTTAACAAAATACATCTCGTTTAAGATATTCTTTGCATTTTATCTCTAGATTTTCCTACACACAAATTTTATTTAGGTATATTGTAAAGGAAGAACAAAAGTGTAATGTGCTTACCATACTGTACTGCAGTATTTAAGGTCTTTGTGAACTGTGTCCCTGAAATGGAAGAGTAAATACATGTCAGAATTTAAATGAAACAGTGCCACAGAAAGGTAGCTGTGCATACACATTGACACACAGGTGCATGCACACTTCTTTTCTCTCAAACAAGTGCAAATGGTGCATGGACACAAGTGTGAGAGTCCCATATTAAGGTAAAGACAAAGTAATGTAATGTAATCACATGTAATGTATGTCAAGCTACTCCATTTGTGTCCCAGAAAACATCCATTCAGAAACCTTTAATTTACTTTTTTTTTTTTTTTTCCTGCTGTTATTGAAAGGGAAGAAGATGAACAACTGAAGACACCAAGCGGTTTTGCCAGTTTGAAAGGAAACCTGGAGGGACTTTCGTATAACAGTGCCATTGAAACTCTGGGCCAGTGGAAGCATCTTAACTGGACAGCAGCAAAAAATGAACAAGATAATGTAAAAGTGAAGTTTGAGCCTCATACAAATGGTGAGTGTTTTATGCAAGAGGAACCTCTCAGTTCTAACACATCTGTTTTAGGCATTCAGAACAACTGCACTACAAACAGTAGCTGTCCTTTAAGAAACTCAAGCTCTTGTTCTATGAGCCAGCGAATGAACACGTGTTCAAACAGGAGACCTGGATCATTCTACAACAGAGACCAAAGTTTCTTAAATTCAGCATCAACTTGCCCTTCCCATTGGGGGAATGCAGAAAGCTGCCAGTCTTACTCGAGCATACAACAGCGTTCTGCAGAGAACTATGCGACGGACCATCTGAAACTGCAGAGACCAGTAATATCCTCAGAGTCTCTTTATGATGCAGCCTATAGCTTAGAGATGCCTGTCAAAACAGAATACGATTCCGATTCTGAAAACATTGCTGATAACTACCTGACGTCACAAAACCGAGCCTGGTTGGATGAGAATGGCTCTGTGAGAAGGCAGGTGTTTAGCTACCCCAATAAAGTGCACCTCAAAACAGAACCGGACCTCTGTGAGCCAGCCTCACCTTGTCAGAAGCCAAGGCACTGCCTTTACACGCCGCATAACTGGCAATGCATCGTAGCAAATCATCCCAACAGCCTAACCCTGAACAAATCTTGCAAGGGTTCACGTAGCAAGGAGGTGGCCCCATTTTGCTCTCAGAACTCCTCTGGGTGTTTCGAAAGCATGTCTGACCTACCGCACACGGCGTGCTACGGCCACTTCTACAGCCCCAGCCCAGGGGAGGAGAAAGAGCAGAATAATGAGGTTTTTAAAATGTCGTGTGAATTTAAAAACCCCTGCTTGGTTCAAACAATCAAGCGTGAGCCCCTGGATTCTCCACCACTGTCCAGCAGTGGACAG
Organism: Pedionomus torquatus; assembly: GCA_013398155.1. Classification (NCBI taxonomy): domain Eukaryota; kingdom Metazoa; phylum Chordata; class Aves; order Charadriiformes; family Pedionomidae; genus Pedionomus; species Pedionomus torquatus. The sequence goes on along the minus strand of VZRU01009147.1, from coordinate 8,231 downwards.
AGCAGAGTACACGTGAGTTTCCCTGAAAATACATTAGCAGGTCCTGTGCCTCATAAAACCACCGAATGTACATTTTTACAATAGATTTAATAACATTTGGAATATTTATAATATTAAAAGCAAGAAGTTGTAGATTCTCTCCCAGCTGGGTTAAAGGAGTTACTAAAATTAAAAGCCAGTGGAAAGATTTTGAGTGTGTGTCTGTGCATCTGTGTGTGAGAAAAACCAGACACAGACACACACAGCCTTCATCCCCATGTCCCTCACTGCCCTGCTCTTAGGGATCTTTGGAGAGAAAGAAAGAAAAAACCTCAGGCACAGAAGAATAATCATTACTTACTGCACAGTTATACCTGCTAATTTGTCTTCATCATCTTTTCTCTCCTGTCTACAGTTCATTACCAAGGTCTAGCTATTTCTATTTCCTGCCTTTGTTCTGGTTGTTTTTCTCAAGCTGATGTGATGCCGCTGCACAAAAAGAAAATGGTTATGGTCTTCAGTGTGACCAGTTTACCTTACAAGTTTTTGCATTTTTGGGTTTTTTTGCTGCTCTAATAAGAAGCATCAGCAATTCCTTTATCTCAATGTAAATGGCAACAGGCAAGGGCTTTCCAACATAACTTCTTAATTGAAAAGCATAGCATTAATTAAAGCAAATGACTTTCATAAAATGCATTAGAAATTATTTCACTTCATACTGAAGTTCTTCCCAAGTTTTCTTGATAATACTAATGTTTTAGTTCACATATTTTTCCATTGTAAAGCCATCAGCCTTTCACACTGCTGTTTGGAAACCTCAACAATGGGATGTTATCCACTTCTATAATGAATGGCAAAGTGCTCTTAAATGTACAGGACAAGAATATATTTCTCTAATTATTTTCCTTGATGTCACTTGTAATGTCAACAAGGGAAATGCACTTTTTAATTTGATGGTATCTCATTGACTGCTAGAAGCTTGTCAAACATGACATCAAAATTAAGTCCCACACTAAGATGAGAAGTGTTGCTTTCAAAAGCATCCTAGTTTCATTCTCAAAAGAAAAGCTTAATCTCACCAAGAGCTAACTGGAGGATGTATACCTTTCAAAAGCACTTTGGTGCTTTTGAAAACAGATTCATACGCTTCCCTTTGAACCCAGACAGTAATGTATTTTCAGACACAAAAAAAAATATTCTACAACTTCTGTTTTGGTTTATGTTATTGTTGTAGTTTGACTCCTGCACTAACTTTTGTTTGAAAATTGCACTATTTCAACTTTATATCAACTTCACCTATATAAAACCCACATCATTTTAAAAAAGCTTAGATGTATATGTGCTTTCTGAAAGAAGCCCTATAATGAATGTTTTCTTTTTCAAAATGTTATAAATAAATTCTTCATTTTTATATCTACTAGCCACTAAGGGCATGGCTTTACATGTCAGCAAAGTGGCAGAAACTTCTCATGAATTCTATAAAGAAGAGGGATAAATGTAGTTTCCAGGTAGGGGAATGGTTCTGCACCTGGGAGGCTGCTATTCTCCAGGACTCTCTGTCCTCTCCAATAGAAATAACTGCCTATATCTTAGAGTTGGCAGATACAAAGATATACATGCTCTGCCCGTCAGGTAAGTGCTTGTGAACAATGGTTTCATCTGAAATGCTGCAATTGACACTTAAATGGTTGAGATAACACACGTCCTTCTTGATGACTGTCCTGCAGAAGGCAACATTCCAAGCAGAAAGGCAAGAGTGGACAGTGCAATAATATCTTACTGTAGCTCAGGTTGAACCTGCCATAGTCCAGCCAACCATACCCATGCCATGAGAATATCTCTCTTTTTTTTTGTATCTGAGGTAAATCAGCTCCCTGTTGGCTATGTGCTGCCTCTTATTTGAGACAGCCTTAATATCCTTGGTTGAATACTCTTACCAGTGGGTGCAATGCAACATCAGACCCCTTTCAGAGATGAGACCATAATAGTGGATTTTAGACAGCTCTCTGGCACACCACTGTTCATGTTACTTAAATACTTCTGGACAAGCAAACTGGGTCCTGATGCAGAGTGAGACTGCCAGGTATCAGTGGCCATGCACAAGTCTGCCTTGTTGATTCACTATCTACAAAAATAAGAGCAACAGTTCCTTTTAGACTCTTTCAGAGTAGCTCTCACTGACTGTTGCTTGGCATGCAGCAGTGGCACTGCTTATGTCCCAGTGCCAAACACTGCTGTGGCAGCAGAGCTGCTGGTAAAGTTCATCTACGAACCCTGTCATATTCTCCAGTCCGGCTCCCTGTGCAGCTGCCTGACAGAAATGAGGTAGTGAGGGAACAAATGGAGGACACATCAGTATAACTGCTGAAAAGCTGCTTTTTAAATTCTGTGCTTGGACTCCCTGTCATACCACTCTGAATGAGAGCACCTGGGCCTGGTTTCACACTACCTTGCACCTTCTCTCATCGTTTACATTGATGCAACATGGCTGTAAAACACTATTATCCTCATCTGGACGTGCTGGTGCCATTTTGCATGGATGTAAGTGGTCACAGCAGGTGCAACACTATAGAAGGCTGTGCCACCAAAATGCCTTGTCTCTGCCTAGAAATATTTCCTGGCATGACTACAGTAGGAGAACTGTATCAGCCAGATTTCTCTCTTCAGTGTGGAAGTAACTCATACTAACAACAGAAATTCTCTACAGATCTCTCTCATGCAGAATAAAGGCTATTTCATTGACATAACTCTATCTACACTAAGGCTTTCCTGGATGATTTTTCTCACGTTCCAAACAGGGCCTACCCGCATTTTATGGAGCTTAGTAGATACAGAGGTAGATGAAGTTTCTGCTTGTAAGAGAGTCTAATCTGATATAAAAAATGTAATGGCCTTCTAGGAGGGTGGATGAACATGTGTCTCAGAAGTGAGATGTCACCTTCTGAGTCCCCCCAGTGTAAATGCAGTCAGGTTTGCTTCCTTACTGCTCCATAAAGTCTGAACCCAAGAAAAACACACTTACCTTGTGCATCATGTTTGAATTTGGCCCACTTAATTTGTGGCCAAGTTGTTATTCCTGGTCTCACATGAAAAAATGTAGTATCAGTGGAATTCTTTCTAGCCTAATTTATCACACATGTGCAGCAATCTCTTAAGAATTGCACTTAGCAAAAGATAAGCAGCTTATCCTCTTTTTAGACAACTGCTAACCACTGTTGATAGCAAACAAAAACTAGTACTAGTACTTGGTATCACACCATTTTGAAAGAAGGAAACAAGCATTAAAAATTCATCTCTTGCTATCTGCTTTTAAGGCACATATATTCCTTCCATCTGTTGGCACATGTGCCCTGGATTGAGTCTGGACTGAAATGTGACATTGTATTGTAACCTGTTAAATTGCCACTGATTTAATCTTACGAAACATTTTTGTATGCAGACATTAATGATCCCCTGACACTCATCAGTAAATAGCATGAAAGACAGAGTAGTTATTTTCAATGGTCACATGTTTTTAGTGGTTGTTGTTGCTTTGGTATTATTTTAAAAACTACCACTGAGAAGTAGGGTTTAGGATGTTTTCAATCTCCTGTGTTTAGCTTTTATCCTAAGTGAGCTGGTATTTGTATCCCTTAAGTGCAGGCATAGAGTCTCTTTTAGGAGCTTCCCAATGCATTTATTGTAACAACAATTAAAAAAAAAATTCTTATAGATTAAATGCCTAATCAGATGCTTGCCTGATATGCTCTAGAAGCATTCAGGCTGAAAGAAATGCCTTTGTTTTTCCAGTGTGTGCCTCTAACACCTGAATGATAACATTCAAACTTCTTCAGCCATAAACTCTCCAGAGCCTGAGTCAGAATCAACTCATGAATTCTGGTGTTTGGGGAGGGTATTTTTTGTATGGAAGGTGAGAAGTTCTAAAAGCTCTGAGAATGTGTCTTCTTCTGAGGTGTTAGTTGGTGCACAGAGAGACAGACTATTATCAATGCTAAAGCTGCTGATGAGTTGTCTTTACTGAGAATGTGGCCTGATTTTAGCTATCAGCAGACTGCTGCTGAGCACCATACAAATGCTAGTTCAATTGAAGTAGACCGTTATAACCCCATATTTTTACTGAAAACCAACCTTATTTGAGCTAGGGGTAAACTTGTACACCAAAAATTTTCCTGCTGCTTCTAACGTTTGCTCGGATGCAGTTATACCAGTGGCAGACCTCCACTGTGGATAATACTATCAATAATATATATTCGCTTTTGATTCTTTGGATACCAAAGTAGACCTTTGTTTTGCAAATCAGAAGGGCAGCAGTGTGCTGGTTTCAGTTGGTCCTCGGTTTGGAGATTTAACTAATGAAATGAAAGATCAAGGGACCGTACCTCAATTCTCTGTAGGAAAGACTGACTTCCTGCTCCTTGATTGGATTGTGAGGTATCTCTATGTTTTAATCACCCTTCAGTAGAACACAGTGATGTAGTCTTAAAGTCCGTAGAACTGAGTCTCCTCTGGATGCCATAGGGAGGTCTGACCTTTGTGCACCAGCCAGGTTGGTAAGACTTTAGGTGCTGATCCTTTGATATGGTATTGAGATTGACAGGGCATGTGCAATTCTTTCAGAAATTCCTAGTACTTAAAATATTCAAGTGGGATGCAACAAGCCTGAGGCCAGGAATATTCTGTGGATAAGATTGGTTTCTGCTGCCTAGAAGCCTTTCTTAATTCTATGTATTGAAGCCATATTGGAACGTAAGTAGGACAACCTCTCCCACTGTAGCTATTTCAGAAAAGCCATCCATTTTTCTTATATGTATCATGTTTTAATAGAAATGGGTAAAAGACAACATTTCCCCTCCCTATGAATGCACACATTGCCTTAGTGGGAAAAAAGTTAATGTACTAGTTTTATGTACTAATGTTTAGTGTAAAAGTTAATTTTCTTTCATCAGTGTCATGTAACTGAAAAAAAACAACCTCAGAATGATGAAGGCATAAAGCTGTTCTGTTCTTCTATTTTTCTTGTATTTTCTTTCTGCTCTCTTCCTCTCTACTGTCTTAGTGTAAACATTCAAAATGGAAAGACTCTTCTGAAACGAAATTCTTTTCCTTGAGCTTCTTCCTCTTTTATATCTTGTGAAGTCCTGTGTGAAATCGTGTGTCACAACTGAAGCAGACTTCTCTAACACGGGTAGTGAGCAAAGAGATTCTGCAGGTGGCCAAGCTCAGGTTGTAGTCACAAGGTTTTTATCTAGCTGAAGGATACTCATACAAGAGGGTTACCTGTAGCTTATGTTCATAGACACTACCACCCTGGTAAACAGGTCTTTGTTGTGTTGGAATACACGTGGCATATGTTCTTGGCATTATAAATACATTCCCCTATTATGCTATCAGAAATGCTTCTAAACAAAATCATCAGTGACAGACTGAAAAGATACTAAAACCACAAAGTAGTCTTTGAAAAAAAAGAAACCACATGGAGATCCTGAGTACTAGCCTGTGCTTAGGCAAAGATATTCTTTGGGTGGAGGTTTGGTGATAAAGTGAAAAAAAGACTGTTAATACAGATTATTTTGGGGAAAAAAAGACCACCTTGTTTGATGTACTGCTGCCAAGGTGTTCTTGTTCTGCAACTACAGCATTAATTCTCCACCCCTTGCTAATAACTCTGTGCTCTGAAGTCATGTCTTCTTTTTTTTTTCTCTAAAACTGAATTTGTAACTTTTCAGGCTTGAAATCCTTTTCTCTTGAAAACAAGGATTAAGGTAATCCAATGTTAAACTGTACTTCTCAATCAGACTGAAAACATTGTTCTAGGAGGCATGAAGCGCTTCTGTTTCTTTCCTGGGGCTAGCCTTTGAAACTCTGGCAAATTCAGTGTCTGCATCAATTCTCTTGCTGCTAGCCTTTGCAGCTCAGTTGTGCAGCTGGTGCTCTAACTGTGCAGGCTGAAGTCACTCAGGATATCCTTGGTGCAACAGACCTCCAGGGACAGCTGTACAACAGCCAAAACTTCAGTTTCACATTTATATTGGTACAATTATGGTATTCCAATGACTAATACAAATATGTGGCAGAAGGTAACGGAAAGACCATCAGCTGCTTAGCTAGTCTCAGTAATTGTATTTAATTAATTAAAAAGCTATGTTAAATCAGGTGAAGCTCTGGTCTAGAACTCCCTATTTTGCCCAGGAAATTACACTGCTGTTTTCCCTCTTCATAGGTCACAGCTTGGTCTCTCCCTTCCTTATCCCATAACCTCACTTCTGAACCTCTTCTTTTTTTCCCTTTGTTCATTTGAACTGTGAGATAAGGAGAGGCAAGTATCAACTGTTGTGTGTGTTTTTTTTTTAATTTTGTCTTTTTGAAAACGAACTTCAAAAGGGCTAAAGTGATTTCAGTAACAGTATTCTACTCTTACCACAGCCAAACTAATTCTTTGTCTACATGGTTAATGAACTTCCCTCTTCTGAAAGGGTCCTTCCTCATACTCCCTCTCCCCTACACAGCCTCTTAGCAAAACCAAAGAACACTTACTTAAAGGCAGCTCTCTCCATCAAAAGAACTTTTTTCTTCCTCTAGCTTTTCTACCTTTTTAATTCTATAGGATGGTAAAACAGGGCCCTTTTTGTTTTCTGCATCTATAGCTTTATTTCCACTTTAGGCATACTTCAAAACCTTTGCCAAAAGAACAGTGTTAGACAGAAGTGCAATCCCCCATCTTCCCCCTGCCCTCCTTAAGAAGACAGTGGTACTCACTAATTACACTTGTATTCCTAAAAAAGAAGAAAAGGACGCTTTGCCGGTGAAACATCCTCTCTTGGGGAGGCTGTACTGCCAAGAAACTCTGAGCTACCACCAACAGTTTAGTTCTACAAGTATATATACTGCCAAATCCTTTTGTACTTAGACCTGGTCTTTCTTTCAAAAAGTCAAGGAAGCCTTTTTCTCCATTTTTACTTCTCTCATTTTTTCTACACGTGTTTATTCTTTCGCTGTGCAATTGCAATTTTACTTTGTAATTTTTTTTAGAAGAAGGGTATGGAAGCATTATGCAACATACGCAGTGCGGTGTTTTCAATTAGTCTATTTTGGGTTTTGAGACGAGAATCACAAAGAATTATCAAGCATTTTAATGTGATTCTATGTGAAGGCCTCTGACCGTTACAGAAATGCCCATGAAAAATACTAGTACAAATAATATCATTCATCTTGAAAAGGTGTATAATCTGCCATAAACTCCGCTAAGATTCCTGTGCTAAACGTGCCATTCCCGCTCCTCCTAAGGAAACATAGTGGAGGACAAGATTAAAACAAAAGGTGCACGGAGACCTACCAACAGTTCTGCCCAAACTGGTACAGCACAATCCCAGAAATTTAAGGGCGCATTTCTGGAGAGAACACCGCAACCACCGGAGCGTCATTTGAAAACCTACTGGTTGGTGCACGCGCAAAGGGTGCATTTAGGCCCGTGGTTCGGGCTGGAATTGCTGGGCCCAGCTCCAGCCCCGACGGACCCTCGGGGACACCAGCCCCGCAGCTCCTGCCGAAGCAGAGGGAGTTGCCCAGAGGGCCTTTGGTTAACACGGAACCTCACCAGTACCCACCACGCTGCTTCCTACGCGAGGAACAGAGGGCAAGATGCAGCAGTAGCAGGCTAATTAAAAACGTGGATTTGATATTTGGGAATGTCGTTACAACCGGTGCACTTTTTTTTTTTTTTCCGTACTGTTTTCTGTCTGCTTTTACAAGGAACTTTCAAGTGTATTTCTTAAATTATATTTTACATTTATTACCAGTCGGAAGCGTAAAGTTCGGACACTTTAAAATAAATATTTACATTTAAATTAAGACCGTTGCGGAGCGTGTTTCCTGCCCTTTTCTCCTCCAAGACCCCGAGGCTGCAGGCCCAGCAGCCGAACCTCCGGCGCCGGGTCGGGGCCAGAGCCGTTACTCTCCGCCCCGCCAGGGGCCGCCCGGAAGCTGCCGCTGAGGGCGGGGCCGGGGGAGAGGGAGGGGGCGGGGCCGGTGAGGCGGGGCGGAGCTTGCTTTC
>VZRU01009145.1:25793-107507 GCA_013398155.1 Pedionomus torquatus | reverse complement strand
CAATAATTCAAAAACATGTAGTATCTGCTAGCAGGGCTTAAAAGGAGAATAGATGTAGGAAGAGAATGTTTTTAACAAAATTCAAAGTTTAAAAGCAGTATTATTGAATATACTGTTCTTTGGTTTGACTATTGTCAATCTACTGTAAAATATTTAATACTCTACCAGTGTCAGATATGTGAGATCTTGATCCTGATGCAGCATTGAGATTTGTCTGTATGGCCAGCTTTAGTTTCATGTTGCTGCAGAGGATCCAGGTGGTCTTTTCCTTCCTGATGTTTAAGATAAGTTAACTTCTGACTGGCTGCTTCTCAGTAGCAGGAATACAAGAGAGAACTTCTTTTTCTACTTCTGTAGATTATATTTTTCTTCTGTTATTGACTTTGACATATAAGCTGTTAGATATTAAATGTCTCAGTGCTACAAATCTTAAGCTGGGGTAAAGGCCTAAGTTGCAGTAACAATAAATATATTTTAATTAATTTTTTTCTAAAAAATAAAATACTTTCTAGGTATGAAAAGTTGTAGTCTGCTTTGTCCCTGGATACACTGGTAATTGCCCTTACTACTCTGTAGCCAAATGACAGTAAATAGACTGTTTATAAAGATTTTTTCATCACTGGGGGTACTAGAATATTCTGGGAGTATCAGGTTTGATTGTAAATGCTCTTTGATATCTCTGAATACTTTAAAAAATAGATACTATGTATTTCTAATTTGTTCCCCAAAAGCAATGCTATGAGACTCAATGATACGTTGTATTTTATCTATTTTTAGTACAAATTGCATAGTTTTTTTTTAAGAATTCTAGTATTTAAATGTCTGCAATGGTTCAGAGTTTTGATGTGTATGTTTCTAATTGAGCAGCTGTGTCTGTATTTAATCTTAGAATAAATTTGGTAAGCCCCAAGTTTTGAAAGTGTGGTAAACTCTAAGGGTCTGATACATCATACAGGTTGCTTTGTGGCATTTTTTGTTGTTGTTGATATTGGGTTTTGTTTGTTTGTTTGCTTGTTTGTTTTACTAGAAACATTCCTTTGACTACTCTAAAAAGTTTTGTTGAAAGGCACAGCACTTCATTGATACTAATTTACTTGCTGCATCCTACCTGCAGGACACTCCTCTTCAGTACAGGTCTCTTTCCTCTCCTAAGAGATAATTTCAGCGCTTGGAAGTTGAATCTTGCGTATCTAATTTTCTGAGTCTAAGAACAACCTTTTCTTGACTTCTTTTCTGCCTTGAAGTTGTTAGTTTGGAAGAGAACTTGTTCCAGAGTGAGAACTGCTGCTCGTTAGGTGTCTTCCAGAGCACTAGATTCCAAGCTCTTCTCTGTGGGGCTGTGCTTACCTCCAAAACTCTTCTCACCCATTGTGATTTAAAGTGAAGATACTAGGTAAAAGCACAGTCTTGTGACAGACTTTAACAGAAGTTCAGTGTCTTTCATTAATTGCATTTTTCTTTTAAGGTGTTGTATAAATTGCTAGCAATAGATAAGACATGTTTATTACTGCTTAGAACCTTTTTTTTGTGTTTCTAAAATGCTGTTTGGATAGTGCTTTGTCGGCTGCCAGGTGTATTTATTTGCATATGTAAATTTTGATATGCTGAAAGTGTTTGGCCTTCAAAATGAGCTAGAGTGAAAATTATCTAGCCATTCTAAAATGAAAAAGCATTTGCATCCTTCAGATAGGTTTGTTGTGTAATGTCAATTATATTTAGGCTTTTTATGACTTTTGTTGTGGAAATAAATTTTTGTCTGCAGACTGCTTGAGACTGGCATCACTGTCACAGCTCGATAGTGACAGTACGACTGTGATCGCTCTGCATGTTGGTAGCCAGGAGGGTCAAGCCCTGGTCCATTGGCTAAAATGAAGACACACAGGAAACAAGTTTGGTTCAGCTGGATTGAGCAGAATTGCAACTTTATTATACCTTGTGGAGGAACAGTTATACCTTCAGCTGGGGTTCTCTATGCTGAAATATACGGAAATAATTTTATAAGAGCTACAAACAAGTGTCTTGTTGCACATGAGTAAGAGCACATGGAAAGCAGATGGTACTGGAAGCTGATCTGTTGCTTTTGTTTCATTAACTACTGTAAATACAGACTTCAAGTTTAAGATCTTCACAAATACTGTCAGGCATCTTTCTGAAAATGGAATGTCCCAAAAGATCAGTTGAGGAGATGTTAATAGAGCCTAGAGAAATAAGAAGTATGCAGGCCCAAAAGGGTGGAGAAAACCTCTGGTTTCTGTAAAAGATGATAGAAAACTTTCCTGCTCGTGAATCCCTCGACAAGAGAAACTCATGTGTCATCACTTTAGCCTTAAAAGAATTTTAAAATATCCTTTTCACCTGTTAATTTTTATATGTTTATGGTACTATGCTATAATTTTGGAACACTGTTAGTGACTGTGCTTCAGTTTTTCTTATTTTGACACTTATCATGGAAAGTCTAGTTAAGAACACCTGGGTGCCAGTGATAAAGATCAGTTCTGTTTCTCAAAAGTACTTCGGCATTTTAAAGCTGCATTTTATGTGGACTAAGAAACTATAAAACTTTCATAGTGTAGGGCTTTTAATCCAGTGTTAGCCATGTCTTAAATGTGTAAAAAGAAATAATCTTTGTACTAGGCAAAGTAATTTCACAGTATTATCAAGTTCATTATTTAATATATCACCCTGTCATTTTCACAATATATGAATAGCTGGGAATATTTGGCTTTGCATTTTTCTGAAATCCTCTTTCTGCATTTTGGGGTTGAGCAGGAACTCTACACTTCTCCATTTTCAAAACCTCATGATGAGTTGCTTGGTAAGAAGAAGATTAATTTGAGCCATTGGTTCCTGAAGTATGCTGGTTTTTGGCATTGTCTAGAGTTTTTCTGGATGAGGTTTTGCATAAACCAGCAAAATATTAGTTTATTATTTTAAAAATTGTACTGCAGATAACTTGGTTTCTTCACATGCTTCTTGCGTGGTATTTGCTTGTCGGTGCTGCATTGTGATGCTGTTGGGTAGGTACTTGAAACCCTGGCCTATTTCCTTATGAAACCTACCACCAAAAAAGGCAGCAACAAACCCATTTTTATTGAAAAGCATGTTTTCCTGCATCAGTGTTGATCTCTTCACGCTGCGTAAAAATGGACAAGATAGCTCTTGATGCCATTTTCAAATTACCTGTAATCATGCAGGTGTCCTAGATATCAACCGTTACTATTTCCGCTTCTGTTATGGTGTGTTTAGTTCATTGCAGTTTAACCTGGCATTTGGATGAGTGGTTTTCCCTTGCTCAAAAAAAAAATATATTTTGGATGTCTGCCTCTGTTTAAGAGACGAAGTGTAAAAGCAGCAGGAATCCAAATGTATTCAGCCTCCACCCTGGTGCAGAGCGAGAGTGCTGTTGCCATGGCAACACACTGGTCGAGGCGGAGTGATGCTGATTCCTCTCTCCTGATCCAGGGAGTTTACATGGCCAAATGCAATTATTCTTAGCACAGTTCTCTTAAAAATCAGTGTGTGTAGGAGAGAAGGAAATAATGCGGGTGCAAATTGTCAATATACATCCAGATCTGTCTTGAGGTGGTTTGTTTCTTTAATTGTGAAGGTTTTTTGGTGCAAGGAAGAGCTTTTTGCTAATGCTAGAAAAATATACTTGCTAAAGCAGCCGTGATCTCAGGCATGTTAAATGTGGGATGTTCTAGTGTGTGGTGCTGCAAATGCTGCTGGACAAAACCTTGCTTTACCCTTTCAATGAAAGCTGCCTTCCTTTGGGAGGCTGGTGGTTAATTAAATATAGTTGACATTTCACTGGGAGCAAGTTCTGAATAAGCAAAGGGTAAATAGTCACCATTCCAGAGATAACAAACCTTTGCAATTTTTTTTTTTTTTGGTAGGAATGACAGGTTTTAGAGCAGGTATTATGGCAAGTTGGTCTTCTATTACTGTAGTGCAGCTGTGTCTCAGCCTCGCCCATTTTATTTATTACAGGAATGATAGTCCGACATGTCTTCTGGGTTCAAGCTTATAGATTAAATCCTCCTTCCCTACCTTAGGTGGACTGAGAAGCTGTTACATCCAAGCAATGGAATATGTTTGGGTTCTCTTGGAAGGCTGAATATTTTGTATTGAGACTGTTACATTTAGTCGCTAGGGATAAATTTCTTTCTTAATTAAAAATACACAAACCTGAAATTACAGGAAAGAGGGAGTACAAACCCTGGAGTATTGCCTGCTTGTCGAGGGTGGTTTTTTGTTATATTTTTTTTTTTAATGAAGAGTTGGAATAGTGGCAAATAGTGTGTGTGGGAATGAATTTATTTGCATGGAGAATTTTCACCTTTTCCTCTGGCCGTGGCTCCCAGAAGATGATGTCACCTTGCAGCTCATTGGTTGTGCGGCACCTAGTGTGCGGAAGGGAGAGAAAGATGCCGGCACAAATCTCAGTGGTGGATTTAGGGTGTTTGCGAGCAGTTTTTGATACAATCTTTGATTAGTGTTGATAATTTGCTGCCTGTGGCCATGAGAGGTACTGGATCTGTCCTAGGGTGAGGGGATTGAAGAGCGATCAGAGGAATGAGGCGGCTGATCTGCAAGAGGATCTGTGATTGTAAGTTAAAAAATCTGGGTGGAAGGGAAGAGACAGTGAGTACTGGTTAGACACATTGTGGGAGGATGTGTAGCAGAAAATGCATGCATGAGTAAAAGAGGAAAAGGGAAAAGGATTTGTCTTTGGTGGAACTGAAATGATGATAATTATATTAAGGGATTGCCTTTGGGGAAAATATTCAGAAATGAGCAAAAATATTCAGTCTTGGTGAAGATATTTTCCCTTTGTGGGAATTAATGTGTAGGATTCGTTTTTAGTTCATGTTCAGTTTTACAGCAGTTAGTGAGGAAGGCAAAATAATATTTTATAAGAATTTAATGTGTAGAAAATGCAGCTTATTTCTCATTGTAATTTTATTCCTAGGTCAGAGACAGAGGACGCAGTGATAAATATTTGTTTATATTTATGCACTTTGTGAATTTCTGTGAAATGTGAAGCAGAATAGTTGATTAGGAAATAAATATGCATCCATTCTAATAGCTGTTTTTTCTTTTTTTTTTTTTAATGTATCTTTTTTTAGACAAAAGCTTTGATGATGAGGAGTCAGTGGATGGAAATAGGCCATCATCAGCTGCTTCAGCCTTCAAGGTTCCAGCACCTAAAAAGCCAGGAAATCCTTCAAATAGTGCAAGAAAGCCAGGATCAGCTGGCGGGCCTAAGGTTGGAGGTAATGTAAAGCTGTTCACGTCCTAATCGGTGTTCCCAGAAACCTTGCCAGAGCAGGCACAAAACAGAACTTTGGAAGGTGATGTTTAATTCATGACTGCAGCATTTTTTCAGAGCTGAAAACAGTAAGGGACCCTGTTTTCAGCAATTATTCAAATGTAAAAGGTGTGTGCATATCTGTCTGTGAATGTACCTTTAGCTTATAAAGGCCTCTCATGTTATAAATAGAATTAACATCTGGAGACAGAAGTTGTGTTTGGTGAAATAAATATATGCACGCCTCTGTTGGAATCCTCACATAACTTACTGTGTATCTAATTATACTGTGAAATTCTGTAGTAGGACTGGCTGGATGAGGTTTCTGCTGTAGATCTGCATGGTTTCACGTTGGCTAGAAAGGACTAGCCATCAACCTTATTCCTTTATAGAGGTGTATATTATACCTGAATGACTTTTACTATTTTTCCATGAACCGCTATAGTATTGTGAAATTGGTCATGAAAGATAAAAAATGAGGGGCAAAACCCTTACCAGGATGTATTTTTTTGCATGGTAGACCTCCAAAGAGTTATAAAGGTGATGCTTACTAAATATAACCTTTGAACATAGAAATCTGCATTTTTTTAGGGGTGGGGTAATCTAACAAAAGCAACTGTTTGCTGCTACAGAAGTGACATCTTTTTTGGCAGCTCACGTACATATTCAGAAAAATATATAATCAAGTGGAAATATACAATACTTCAGATATGGCTTTTTTATGAATAATTGATTCTTTCATTAAGGGATTCTTGTCAGAGTAAATATTTTTTTAATGTTCCTATTCATATAACATTCTCACATGTGAACTGCAAAGATGAGATTTGAAAGAAGACACACATGCCAAACAAGCTGCCTTTTGTATTTTCATATTTATAAGATGTAGCTAATGGTTCGATGATTTATTGTTTTTCTGAGGTGATCTTAAGAATTCCTAATAAATGGAAAAGATCCCATAGGGCAAGATCAACACTCCCATGGTTTAACTCAAAATTGATAGCAGTATAATACAGGAAGTACCACCGTAAAGGAAGCTATCTCTTGAAATGAACTCTTAGTATTTATTGTTGTTACACAAATAAATAACAATAGTATCATCTCCTTTAACCTGAAGCGTGGTGGTTTTTGCATGTAAGACTAACATATAGTACTAGAACTGAAAGCTGAGGGATTCCTCTGTCTTTCAATATGTGCTGCTTTTAAATATTTTTTTTTCAGTATAGATGTTTTTTAATGTAAAATTGTTTTTACATGTAAACTTTTCATTTTTACATGCTCTGCAGTGAAAACATGGAGATAGGAGGGTAGAGGAAATCAAATAAGAGCAGAATAACCATTCAACCAATTTTTCCAGTTTATCTGAAAATTCAGGAGTAAAGGAGGCTTAAAAAAATTTTATTGCTTTTCCTCCTTTCCCAGTATTGCTGAACTTCAAAAAATTAAAATGAAAAAATACAGGGAGCCATGACAAAATTTAAGCATGACAGAAACAGAGAACTTCAGTCATTCCTTGCTCTACACCATCTCCTTTCATCTCTGGAAAATACTGAGCAGTGTTCACATGCGCATCTGTTTCCTCTTTTTTTATTCTGTTGGTATGATTATAGTCAGAATTTTGAAAATCTAGGATTAAATGTTTGGCTGCCCTTTGTGATATTGATTAAATTGTTCCTTGAATACTTGTCTGTATGTACATTTATGGTGAGGTTGTGCGGAACACTCAGGTGCTTGACCATGAAGAACTTTTGCCTTAATCTTTTGTAGGAATCATGTTATGCCTTGTATTCCTCACCAAATGAGTAAAAGGTGGAAATTTCTTTTCCAGTCTTCAGTTTTTGACTACCTCTACTTTTTATCTCTTGCTGTTAGAGAGAAACTTTTATAGGTCTGCTTTGCTTGTGTGTAGATGCCTTTCATTATATATAACTGTGTGTTTCCTAGTTTAATTCTTTAGTGGTGGTGGGGTTTTTTTTTCCAGTCTTGCTTGAGTTGACTCTCAGTCTTTTCTTTTTAGTATTTTCCATTTGTCGCTATTGCTGATTTCATTTTTAGCAGCTAGTACTCATCTCCATTTTACTCCTGCTACTCATGGTTTGTATCATTCAGTGTTGTTCTCCATACTTTATTTTGTTGAGGTTACCGGTGTTTAAACTAGCTCTATCTAGTAACAAGATTTCTACCAGGTAGAAATCTTAAATGTCTGCACTCAGACATTTACCCTTCTGCATAGTATTTAGAAATTGTGCATCACCTTGCCTAAGACAGAAATCAGTATAGATGCCTAGTGTATTTCTTCAAGTCAATCAAGTCATAGTCTCCTCCAGAAGAGAGGAGTTTCCCATAATTTTATTCATACAAGCGATAATACTAGGTCAGACGAGGTCTGCATAGCTCACTGTCCCATCTGACAGTAATCAGAAATAGCTACTAGAGAAATGTTTGTGAACAGGGCAAGTGTCTTAAAAGCACACAGTCATTACAGGACAAAATGCTGCCTTTAGAGAGCTCTATTCCACAGAGAACCATGGTCTTTGAAGAAACATCCACTTGGGGCATCCTATTCTGCTTATCTTGGGACTTCATGGATCCTTACGCCTTCAAGCAAACCTTGATGCTTTTTCACATCAAGTTTCTGTAGGGTTTGCTTTGCAGGTGCCTACAGGACACCTGAAATTTTTCTGCAGCCTCAAAATTTCCGTCTTGACTAAGCAAGTTATGGTTCTGGAAGTTAGCTGCCCTTGTTGATTGATTAAGATTCTGTCATATCCCACAGTCCCAAATCTGTCCGCTCACCACTGCACTCCAAGCTTTTAATCAGTGGGAATGTCATTTCTCACCTTTCCCTCATAAGCAGCAGCTACGGTTATTTCAGTCTCATAACCGCTAACCTCATGGTTTTCCACCTGTTGGTCCTCCTTGCCTAAATTTTTAAATTTTCTCTGACTTTTGTGTACATTTACTGAGAAGTTGTAGTTCAGTCAAAGAGGAAGAAGTAGTAGCGGCTCCACTTTTTTTTNTTTTTTTTTTTTTTTTTTTTGTTCTTTCACAAGAAATCTCCCAAGTCAGGTAAGTGATAACCTGGCTAAAGTGGCTCTTCACTGCAGTATTTTCAGGCTTCTGGGACTGAAATTGTGTTGAGTGTAGACTGAGATTACTTTGCAAATTCCATTCATTTAAACTGCCTTTTACAGTCCGGAGATCTGTTTTGTAGGATATTGCTTTAGAAAGCCATGTTTTCTATCAGCTGTAGATTACAGTAAAGAAAGTACACCTCTTTCCGGGTTCTAAAAGGGGGAGTGGAGGCTATCCTGTCTTGAGGCTGAGAAAATTAAACCTCTTAGCCATGCTGCTCACTTTCTCTTGTGTTGGTATTTGCTGAATTATACTTCAGATGCATGTGTGCGTTGCTTTTCATTATATGCTCTGTGGAGATGTTTCTTACTGAAGAAGTGGATAATTCTACCACAAACGAGATACTTTGTTCAAGTGAAAGGACCCGCTACCATGCAAAAAGAGATTTCCGCCCCCCGCATTCCATCTGATGTAGGAAGCGCACTTAGGTGGCACTGGAAATGCAAAATCATGGTGCAGGAAGGCAGGTGAAGCAGCTATGTCCATTAGCAATAGCAGTGTAAAGTGTAGCAATAGCAGGAATTCTCTCTCCCTGTGCTGGTAATGACTGTGCAAGATCTTTTGCTGTCAGCTTTAGAGATGGGAGAGCTTGTAGAACTTGTGCGTTTGCTGACAGGTGTGATGAAGTCTGCAGAAGACAGCTTGCCAGAAATGTATCAGCACAGGCAGTCTCAGCAGGGTACTGTCCTGAGAGTAAGAAATCCAGCAGTCTTTTTTCTTACTGGACTTTACTGTTGGGAGGTGTTCAAACGCTGACCTTCTTGCTTGTGATGAATGAGAAGTGATGGGTCTTCAACTTAATGGGGCAGTGCTTTGTTTGGCATACTTCTTATTCCATGGTTGATGTGCTTTCCTGAGTTAGTACTGTGTCAGGAAATGCTTGGCTGATCTACCTACTTCTGACACGCTGGCTTTGTTCAAGTGGCAGAACTTCTGGGAAAAAAAGTTCTCGTTGCTCTAAGGTCTCCTTCGAGTGTGTACCATGTGTGTTCTGCCCTTCCAGAAATGGGTGCTGATAGGCTCTTTCTTGGCAGTACGACAAGCAGCTTTTTGATTGTAAGGGACACTGTAATTTACAGTAGAAAAAGTCTTAAGGTGACTATGTTAGTCAAATGAGCTATATTCTCTTCCCTGTGCCATTCTAGATCTTTTATAGGACTCTGGCAGATTATCTTACACATGTGAGCTCCCTCTTCCAAGTCTTCTAGGGAATCATTCACTTCTGTACTATTCAGAAGTTTTCTTTGGTCTCAATAGAGGAGGAAACCTCAGTCTGTACCTCAACAGGAAGACTGGTCTCCTTTCTTTTCCCAAAATGTCAGTTTAAGTCAGTAGTCTTCAAAATGGATTAAATGTTGCAGTAGTGATACTTCACCAAAACCACGTGGCATTTGGAAAAGCTTGCTGATGAAACCAAATCATGACAAAAGTTGGCATTAACTTTCTGTTGTATGATTTACGAGAAACTCTGTAGAGCTGGAACATCATTCTTAATGTTGTAATTTGAAACAAGATGAACTTGCTACTTTAAGTTGTTTTCAGTGGGAAGATACTGCATCGTGTACTTTTTACCTATGGGTCGTTGGCTTTTTTTAATCTATGGTTTGTTAGCCCACTAGTCTTATCACACATTGCTTACATTAATAAGGATGTTACACTTTTTGATGAATCATACAGTGACAAAATAGCAAAGGGGTTGTTATTAATTCAAAAGTCAGAATTATTATTACTTCTGTTTAAGAAAAAATTTTGGAGTAAGAATGTTGTTGATGCCAAGTGTGAAGAATATGAAGAGAAATTCCAAGGGCATAATTTTTTTTTTTTTTTCCTGTTAAAAGATATGTCTGCATGCAAAAAATGGTTTTTTTTTCCAACAAAAAAGTTGTGACTTTATCTTTGTTTAACCTGTTCAAAGGATCTGGTCTTCAATGAAGCCTGCAACTGTGCCGGTTGGAGGTTTGATGCTGACATTATTTGAAATAACCCTTCAGGTTGGTCTTAAACCTTAAAAAAAAAAAAGCCTCAAAGTTTGATGATTGCTCAAAAAATGTGAAAAATACCTCCTTTTAGGTAAAACCCAACAGTTTTGGCAAAAGCAGGCTGTGAGAACTGTAATAATACCAAAACTCCAAGAACACATCCTTAACTGTAGGAAGCTATTCTGAACTTTAGGAGACTTAAGTTTAGTTTGTGTATCTGTCTGTAGTATGTTCTGTCAGCATCGTAATGCTGGTTTTTTTTTTTTTTTTGTCTCCTTCTCAGTGATAGCAATACAGGTCTTTACTGAAAAGTACTAAACTGGTACTTATTTGTTTCTTCTGGCTCTATTTCCTAGCAGAAAACATTTTGAAGTGTTGAGAGGCTTTAGTAGGAAACAGTTTAAATGGAAAGAATCATGGAATGGTTTGGGTTGGAAGAGACCTATGAAGGTCATCAGGTCCCTCCCCCACTGTGATGACAAGAGNTTTTCTCTTTCAGTTTAAAGCTGTTACTCTTTGTCCTATGACAATACACCCTCCTAAAAATGTTTGTCCTCATCTTTCCTGTTGGCACCCTTTAAGTACTGAAAGGCCACAAGAAGGTCTCCCCAGAGCCTTTTCTTTTTCAGGCTGAACCACCTCAACTCTTTCAGCCCATCCTTGTAATGGAGGTCTTCCAGCTCTCTGATTGTTTTCACAACCCTCAGAAAGGCTCTGCATAAAACAAATACGGTACTAAAAATGCTCTTTGTGATATGAAATCTTAGCCAGGTGAAGATAACATCGTTAAAACTACACACTGTGGTTTAGAAACATTTTTGTTACAAGGACTTTGACAATCTGGACTTGTAAATAAAAATTGTTAGTGAATGAACTTGAAATGATAAGCTACTGCTTGATGTATCAATTGTCTTCAGACACATGGACGCAGTTCTGTGTGTAGATGCATGAGAGCTTCATAGCTGAGCAAACATGCTCAAGTTTGTTTTGGTTTTTGTTTGGGTTTTGTTGTTGTGCTTTGGGGTTTTTTGTTTTGTTTTGTTTTAGTTTGTGGTTTTTGTTTTGTTTTGGTTTTTTTTTGTATGTGTGTGGTTTGTTGTTTTTTTTCTTTTAACCTTGGAGTTCTGCAAAAAATTGGTTCAGGAGCCTTTCCTCTATTACTTCTTTAGCCCTCATTAAGTTATTTCTGAAGTGCTATATTTGTTATGTAAAATAAACTAGGATTTTTGTCCCCTCCTGTTATTCTGTATTGGCCCTTTGTATGACATAAAGCTGCTCTGAGAGAATCTTGGTCAGCCAAGCATCCCTGACATTCTGTGGTATGCACTTCCCATTTTCATTTCTGAATTATTGTGGAATTCAAAGATTTTTCTGCAAGATGCCAGATGAAATCAGCCTTTTTGTCTTTCTAAGCAGCCTTCAGGATTGGTCTTGGATACCAGAGTCTGACTGAGAATTTGTTAAAGAATACCTGTTTGCTACCCCTGTCCCCATACAGAGTGGCACTGAACATCCTTCCTTGAGAGATCTCTGCCCATGGGATTGCTGAGATGCAGTCCTACAGTTGTGAACTGTGGCTATTTTAAGCTAATCCAGTGTTCAGGAAAGTAGGAGGACTCCCAGCTTTCCAGGTTCTCTCAGAGTTGTTGGATTTTGTGGTTGTTGTTTACTCCATTGAATAGAACTTCAGGAAAGGGTCTGCATGCACGTGATCAGTGGTGTGTTCTCCTTGGCCATTATAAATTTTTCTCCATTCGCTGCCTCTAACTGATCCTTTCCTTTGCAGCTAGCCTCAGCAGGTGGATTGGAAAATCATCATCAATGAAGAATCTGAATTAAATAAACATGATAAATTATAAATATACATATATGTACCCATGGGTCCTTGGGTGATGGATAGAAAAGACAGAGACAGTTGTCAGATATTTCATACTTCAGTTACATTGTAGGTCTTACTGCGTTGTTGTAAGCACAATGCTGTTTCTGGTACTCTTCTCTCAAAAGCCTAGGAGTCCACTTAGAAATGGATGAAATAGGAAGAGAGTAACGAGCAGGAATTAGGAGGTTTGATGTTAAGAGCACAACACACTGTGAAGCCTTCTTTTGACATCTCTACCCAGTGTTCTAGTCCCAAACATCATGCAAGCCATCATGGTAGTGCCAAGTGGTGATGAGAATAAGAAAGAGAATCCACCCCTTGTTTCGTTTGCTAACACTGAATACTGATTTTTTAATTTTTTTTTTTCCAAGCAGTAAGAAGGAGGAGCAATTGACTTCTATTTTTATATGGATGAATCCAGAAGGAAAAGGGAGGAGAAAGCTCGGCTGAAATGAGCTGACCCCACCACTGTGGGGTCCTTATGGGCTGTGTCTGTGTCACAGACTAAGCAAAGATAGCCATTCCAAAACTATTCCTGCATTGCTGCTCTGCAAAGTAGCAGGTGGGAGGTGTCTTTGTAGGGTGGGGAAGAAGTGTCGTAAAACCCATTTCAGGTCTTTGGACAATTGTATATGCTCTTAAATATAGAATCAGGGAATGTAGATGCATAAGATAAATAAGATAAAAATTATTTTTATAATTTGAGTGGAGAATTTTTACCAAGGATGCAAATACAACTTGGAACAAATAAATTAAATGTCCTGAAAATATAAGAGGAAAACCAATACATTAAAATCAAGTCACTTTGATCTTCTGCCTTGTACTAGTGAACTTTGAGAAATAAAAGATAAAAATGTGTTGTCTAAAACACGTAAAAATTGTAATTGTGTAGTTTGTGGTGACAAAGTTATATCTAATTGTTCTTAATACAAAGAATGCACAGTTGAAGAGAAGTAGCAACAGTAATGAAAATACTGTTATTCTGAAACTGTTACACCACACAACTCCAAAAAAACAACAGTATCCCAATCTGTATTGCAACACAAATTATAAATGATACAAATGAATTGTTTGTGTTTCTGGTTGTTCTCAGTAATTTCTGCAATATAGTATAATGAGTGCAATTTTCTTTATTCAAATGTAAAACTAGGAACAAATAAAAGTAAAATATGAATATTAGGTTATTAGAAAGCTGTATTAAAAAGTGAAAATAAGGCTAATGTTGGCATGCTCATAAAATCAGCATAACTCATTAAAACTCATCTGTTGAACCTGAAGGAATGAGTCAGGGTCTCACTTGTATATTATTTTAAGTATTTGTGGAAAAATGAGTGCTGATAGAGAAGAAAAATGTGCGAGTACTTTGCAAGATTACTGTATGAGCATAACCATTATGCAAGATTTGAAAGGTGACTGTGTGAGCTTTTACTTGAGTAGAAACAGACATGAGTCAATGGTGAGATAAGCCTGAAAGAAATCAGGTGTCTGTAGTTTTGTGACTTGTGGAACTGCTTGTTTTTTCTCCATGCCCAGGGTTTGGCCTTATCTAATGTGTGCAGTCCAAACCTTGTACTAAGTAAACCAGTATTAATATCGTTGTTGTATAGTTGTTGTATTTTCGACAAATGCTTATGAGTTGAGTTGATATCCATAGCATGCCTGTGAAAATAAGAAGTGGGGTTATTAGTGGTTTATACCTCTGAAACTGTTAGTTTGAAATCAAGGCTAAAGTTTTTGAGTCTGCATTCATTGTTAGGAATCGTCTTCAGGCAGTACTGACTAAACTTCTTGGAGAATGTAGTGTTAAGTACACAATTCCAAAGGAATTTTCATGCTCAAGTGTATTGTCAGACTTTAAGGTATGCCTGCTGGATTGGTGATCTTCAGTGTTTTCAGTCCGCATCAGAGTTGTTTTGTGCTGCTTCTTAGTACAGGAGTCTTGTATTTGCTTCTGACTGTCAGGATAGGGAACTGCTGGAAAGGGACCAGCAGAGGACTACAAAGATGATTAGGAGCTTGGAGCATCGTTCTTAGGAGGAAAGGCTGAGGGACTTGGGTCGTCTTAGTCTGGAGAAGAGAAGGCTGAGGGGGAATCTGATCAATGCCTATCATGGGTGGGTCTCGAGAAGATGGGGCCAGTCTTTTTTCAGTGGTACCCAGTGACAGAACAAGAAGAAATGGGCATAAACTTGAGCAGAGGAAGTTCCATGTAAACATGAGGAGGAATTTCTTTCCTTTGAAGGTGGCAGAGCCATGGAACTGGCCATCTAGAGCCATCACATCTTCCCTGGAATCACCACCAGTCTTCTCTGGAGCCATCGCAAACCCACCTGGACGCATTCCTGTGCAACCTGTTCTGGCTGGACCTGCTTTGACAGGGGGTCTGGACTGGATGATCTCCAGAGCTCCATTCCAACCTCATACGATTCTGTGATTCTGGTATGCGGTACTGCTCAAGGATCAAGATGTGCTATGCTAACACATGTGCTAACAAGCACGCTCATTTGCTGGGTGGAAACTTCTGTTCATGTGTAATGTTTCTGACATAGGAGGAATGTTCTAACGAAGCAGGTGTGGTACAGGTGGGATCTCTTGGGATGTTTACCATGTATGCCAAGTTCCTAATGTAGGCAGATAAAGTAAGGAATAAAAGGTATTATGACGGTATTGGAAGATATTTTGCTATTTTGTTCAGTTGGTGCAGCACTTTCCACTTGAATGACTTTCGGGGTGCCTCAGGGACAATGACTTCTGGCATTGAAGGAGCTGAGGTGGACAAGTCAGTTCAAAATGAATGTCAGTCATGGGGGCTGAATATGACAGAATTCATCTGTCAGGTTCCCTAAAGTGGGCTTTCTAGAGAAATCTTTTCTACTCTAAGTCACTTGATTATAACTTGAGTTGTCTTCCAAACTGGTTTAAAGCAACACGAAGGCTTTATCAGTTAAGGTTCGGGGCGGGGGGGCTTATTTGGGTTTGTTGTTGTATCTGATTTTAAAATATTTTTTATTTCTGAAGCTCATTTTAGAAAACTGTGGTGACTTGTGTTGGAAGAACTGTTCCGGTTTACTGATCCTAATTGTCTGCCCAGTGTCTTTGTCAAAGGCAGTTCAGCTTAATTCAAAGACGTGTTAGATGAAGTTAATAAATAATGAACTGCAATGGCTTACGTGACCAATACATATTCCTTCTGCTGTTCTTCTCCCTGCTCCTCTCTCCCTGATGTGCAGGTAATAAATACCGTTAGACACATGTATTGAGCAACCCAGTAAGGTAATCTCCCAGTGGCTTCCTAAATTTTGTAAGCTTTCTCTGGTAAGCAAGATGTATACTTGCAAAAGCACTAGAAATATAGTCAAATTTACAGTAATGGAGAGGTTCTTGAGGATGAGGGGTTATTTGTTTCTAGATGCAATTGGTATTTTTCTCAGAAAACAGGCATAAGGCAGCTGCAATTATGTTGATGAAAAGTTTTGTCTGAACCGAGATCACTGTGGCTGCTCATGATTTGGTCTCCCCCTAAACTTTATTGGCAGAGCTGTGGCAATTAGCAGTGTGATCTGTTTCTTAACTTGTATAGCAAAACCAGTTAGTGAAGCCAGCAGTTACACCAGAACAATTTTGCACTGGCCAGTACCATTTTTGCTGCAAGTAGAACTACACTGATGTAATTTTATTTGAATTAGTCAAATTATATCCACCCTAGAGGATTTACTAATCTAATTGTCAAAAAGTAAAACTCCCTTGTTTACAAAAAACCACCTTGTCTAATGTTAATCAAAATGTTTTTTACTGGAGGAAGTGCTACTTCTGTGTTGCTCTCAAGTGTTTTCTTAACTTAAGCAGGCAACCTGAAGGTACCTGTGCTACATGACACTTTTAGTCACCTGGTGGAAAAAAGGCTTATTTTTGGGTTCAGTGTTGTATCTGATGAAACACCTTTGTGCTTTATCCAGATATTTGGCACTAATGAATACTTCTTTGCTTGTCTTATGGGAGGTTTTCATTCAAGTGTTTTGATTAAAATCCAAAGATCAGTCTTTCAAACGTGGAAATAACAGTTAGAACATTGATAGAATTAAAGTAAGGCCACTAATGCTTTCTGTATTCTGTTAATATGTCAAGGTGTGCACATGCAGTATATCAAATTGTTTTAGATGACTTGGTAATTCAAAACATTGAAGGGAATTTTCAGATATTCTCAGTCTTCAGTTACTTTTCCAACCGTTTGTGTCATGTTTTACAGAAGCATAATGATGAAAAGTGCATATGAAAAGATGTTATTCTGGACTGTTCTATTAACTGGAGTAGTAATCTTATGGTACATGGAAAATAAGGAGATTTCTTACTGAGCTACTGAGATTCAGTCTATACAGGGGACTTTATCAGAATTGTTATCTTAAAATTCACCCTTGCCATCCCAGAGGTGATTCACGTGATGAAGCACTGGTAGCTTCCTCCCCCTCCCCCTGACAGATAACATTTTAAAAGTAGCTGTCAGTTTTATCAAATAGTAATGAGGGCTGATCCAAGGATAAATAAGTAACTGTTGCCAAGACTCTCTGAGAGGTACAGAAGATTCTGGAAAAAGCCCAGTTTCAGAGACTAAATATGACCTTTGCAATATCCACCAGTAGAACTGGAAATGGAATTTAGTTATTGAGCATTAGCCTGGTACTTGTCATGGACAGAGACAAAGAACTCTGCAAACTATTAGGTTATGTGTCTTTGTTGGTATGGATTCTAAAAGTTGGTTGCTGTAATCTCTTTATTTGTTCATTGTGTGTGTGCATTTGCCTCTTTTTTTTTTTTTTTTCTCCCCACTAGTACTTTCTTTAGACTCATCTTTTTCGCCCCTTGTGTTTAGTGATTTAGGCTGTCCATTCACAGAATCACAGCATGATATGGGGTTAGAAGGGACCTCTGCAGATCATATAGTCCAACCGCCCTGACAAACCAGGTCCAGCCAGAACAGGTTGCACAGGAATGTGCCCAGATGGGTTTGGAATGTCTCCAGAGACAAAGACTCCACCACCTCTCTGGGCTGCCTGTTCAAGGCCTCTGTTGCCTTCAAAGTGAAGAAGTGCTTCCTGATGTTTAGGTGGAACTTCTCATGTTCAAGTTTGTGCCCGTTTCTTCTTGTCCCTGGACACCACTGAAAAAAAGACTGGCCTCATCTTATTGACACCCACCTTTTAAGTATTTCTAAGTGTTGATCCGCTAGGTTGTCCTTTCTTGAGTTCATTTCATTGAGTATTCCTCTACTCTCTTCAGCCTAAGTTTAGACTTAGAGCACCTGTACTGTTTAAGGTGCCTGGAGACATTTCCTTCCCTCTCTCCCCTAACTGATTTGTATCCCGAGCCATCCAATGGCATGTGCTAAGCATGGTGTTTATATGGCCCTACGGTGAAACAGACCAGGGAACTTGCTCATTGGAATATTTTTCTTGGCCAGTCTATTTTATTTTCAGTGTTTAGCCACTCCCTGTTGTGATTCACTAGTCACCTGTACTGCTGCTAGGATGAGTGAGGCCAGGAGTGAGTAGGAGTTACTGTTTAGCCTGTTACACGAAAAGCTCACTAAGTACGTGGGCTTTTCCTGTCCAGTTAGCCTATGCTGAGCTGAAGCTGCTGCCAGTTCCTATTTTACAGCTGATTGTTACCCTACTAAACCAAAAGGGCAACTACTTTTTTTTTTAATTTAAAATCCAGAATGATCTGCATCTTCTACTTCAGTCTCTGATAGATAAGAAGCAAAGCTTTTGAATTACTTGGGATGTAGGTGTAGCTTTACGATTTTTTTGCTTCTTTCAGGGCTGTAATCCACATCCTTTTACTGTAGTTGTGTTGCTCATTAAGGTACTGTTATTACATGGAATTAAGAGATTTTTGAGGAATAAAAGTCATTTGCATTACAGTACCCTTTTCAAAGTCTGCTAACATTTAATTTGATGCATGACATATCAGAAAGTAGTAACAATTTGTTTAGGGAAGTGTTTTGAGAAAAGAACAAAAAGTGAAACAATTTTAGTGTTCGTTACTCCTAACGTTTTTGGGGTTTTTTATTACTGGTTTTAAAGTTCCCTTTTTTCACAGGGAAATTATTGTTATAAATTTTTTGTTATAAAATTTTTGATAGAAGACCCACAGAAGAGGAAAAAAACTTGATAGGACTAGTAAAGGTGTGCTATCAAATAAAAAAAACATTGCACAATTTATATTTATTTGTAGACCAGCACTTTTGTGCTTTGATTAAATAATTCTTTGTTTCAAAAAACCCAAAGCAGCAGTCTGGTATCACTCTCACAAAATCAGCCTTCTCCCATATAGTGCTGTCCCTTGTTCTGTCATGCTGTGATGCACATCTTTGTAGATACTAGTGAGGGGAGCATCAAGGTGGTCGAACAAGTGAGCCGTCAGAAGTTGTTGTGATAGGATGAAAAGATTTCACATGTTTCAGTTGGAAGGAGGGGAAGAATTTAACTGCAGGGATTAATTCCTGGGTGAGAAAATGGATTCACAATGCTGAATTCAAAACTTGTGACTGGAAAAAACTGTGCAAAAAAAAAGGACTCTTAGGGCCTCACAAAACGCTTGAAATTCCTTAAGTTAAGGCTGTGCATTATTCAGTGAAAGACATTAACACTGGAGGGAGATACTTCTAAGACATTTATAATTGTGTCTTGGTCTGAGAAGGTAAGCAGCAACAACAAGAAAACAGCTTAGCAAAATATGCCTGCTCTGTCAGATGTCAGTTCTGAGTCTGAAGGCAGGACTGTCTGAAATGAGAATCCTGTAAAGCTCAGCTCTTGCTTTTGTGGAAGAGAGTCAAGCCTTACAAAAGCACGATAAGTTCTTCGAAGGCATCATCTCTGTGACTTATCTATCTTGTTAGCATTATAGAAGAATTTCCCTTGAAATGGGAGACAGTGGGTTGAGTTCTGTTGGTTTTGTGTTTGTCTCTACAGAACCAGTGACTGTGAGTGAATCACTAAACATACTTACCAAGAGATGGGGAAAAGGGAAAGTTGAACACTATTTTTCCTCCTCTTGGAGTGCACGGTAGAATGAAGGCAGTTACTTCACACTTTATTTTGGTATGTGTATGTGATCATGCAGTACAGGAGGAGAAAGATTACTGAAGTATTAGTGAATGTGCTTTTAGAGAACTCTTTTGACGCATCACCTTCCAAAAAAGAGAGAACCTTTTTTATTACCAGGCAAAGAGCCAATCAAACACATTTCTGGGAATATTAATTTTAATAGGGAAGTGATTTGTAGAAGTGCAGTAGTTGATGAGACTAGGGAAGGTGGGAGAGTCCAAGTTCCTGGCTTATAAATAGTAGTCAGTCCTTCCTCATTCTCTCTTTAAAGTCAGAAACTGTTAACTGTTTAGGTAAAGGCTGTTCTCTTATTGAATGATATTAAGGTTCTAGAAAATTGGTCTTGTAGTCTATGCAGTTTTCTGATTTTTAAGGCAGACTAAAGAGAACAATATTGCTTATTTAGCAAAGCCAACTTCATCATCTTTTAATCTCTACTTTATAGTGCATAGGAGTGCATTCAGAATACTTGAAATTCAAACAACTGTGTTTTTATGTTTGTGGCCTGTATGTGTCAAGTTTTAATATTTGATTTCTGTAAGTTTATTCCCTTGGCAGAAAATTAGTAAGTAATGGATGAGAACACAGAGTACTTCTTCCCCTGCTTTAACAGTGGACCTTGTTTTTTATGTAACTATAATAATAATATTATAGGACTTGTATGAACTGTTAATTTGTCTCTAATATCACAGTCTTAATAGTTTATCAGGTTGCAAAGAAACATATAGTATGAGCTTCAGTGAGGTTTGCTGTTTTGTGACAAACACAATGGATTAGGTTTTACTAAAGAATTTTGATAACAGAAACCATTTATGAATTGTTGTTTATATAATTTTAAACATTTAAAAAAAATAAGTTCTTTGACCATATGGAAACTACGATTTAACCTTGAAAAATTAGTTTTTCTATTAGCCTTTTAGCTACTTAAGCTTTCTTTTCCATTTGCTTTTTATGATTATGTACTGCGTATTGTCTATGATTATTTTGCTACTATGAGGCTTTCTTAAATGTCAGAGTATTTTGGGAGGGACAAATGATGTTATGAAACGAGCATCCAGGTGGCTGTTTACCACCTGGTTTAGCATGATGCCTTTGTGCAAATTTACTTCTTCTCTTAACAAAATTCTGCTCTGACCAGGGCATTCTCTGTTTTAGGAGCTGTGCAAGCTTTGTATGGCAGGACATTTGTACTATCAGGATATAGACCTCAGAATTCTATGCAAACAGCTACTAGAGGAACGTTATGTTAAACATGTTTCCAATTAAACACAAAAATAAAAATGAGATGTGAAACCATTAACTTTGTCAAATTGAAAACTCCCAGGAATTGTTTGTATTTGAAGAAAAAAAGTCTAACTTCACATGGTGAAATCCGAGTTCAGAGTTCTGCAATTTTAGACATTATGGATGATGGTGATTTTTTTTTAATTTACATTAGATGCTTGGAAATAGATATTGTGAAAGATGCTTATGTCCGTTGGAAGATCTTGATGTATATTACACACTGTTTAACAGTATGTTACATTTTTTTTAGG
Organism: Pedionomus torquatus; assembly: GCA_013398155.1. Lineage (NCBI taxonomy): Eukaryota > Metazoa > Chordata > Aves > Charadriiformes > Pedionomidae > Pedionomus > Pedionomus torquatus. Next base: position 86,568 of record VZRU01009145.1, on the reverse strand, counting down.
TTCTTCCAAAGAAGGAGGGGCAGGAGCTGTGGATGAGGATGATTTTATTAAGGCATTTACAGATGTTCCTACTGTACAGGTAAGATGCTCTGTATGCTCATATTTGTTTTCAGAGATGTGGTGTTTGTAATACTAAGTGTTAGCCTGCTTCTAAAACTTCTGTAATTTTACAGTCATCTAAACAAGTGTTGTTATGCTCGCTTCATTCTGAATTTACTTTTTTCCAGTTAGTTACCAAAAAAATCCACCTTTTCTTTAGTGTCCCACTAATTACCATAACATTGCATTTCAGCTAAAATCCATAATTGCTTTCCTTAATCTCTTCCAGGGAGCGATTGAAAATAATGGTGTGTTTTAATTTTAGTAAGAAAAAGATTTCTATAAGGTTTGGAAAATTTAGGAATGTGGTTTTAAGGGATAATCAAGTAATAATAATACAGGCAAATAATTTGAAAAGCAGTACTTGTATTTTCAAATATTTTGTAATTATGTGCATCGCATACATGTCCTCATATCTAGCAATACTTAAAAGAAATCTAGTTTTACATTTGAATACTAGTGAACCTGTTGGATTTGGAGTTCTTAGTTGAAAGATAAGATTTTAATTTCTATTCTTTAAATGTGTGAATTGCACATATTTGGCATGTTCACACAATTTAATTTTCCTAGATGTATTTTGAATAACTTTTTCTTGAGCAGCTGAGGTGTGGAAGGCAACCAAAAAATCAGAAAGTCATAGTTCCGAAACACCAGAAGGATTTTGTATAACTCCCTTTTCTTGAGACATAGCTTTGTTCTATTTTTATATCCCAAGATGATAGCATAGTTATTTGTTAGATCTTCTGTAGGCAGAAATACAGGCTGCCTTTATGAAGGAATGTTCTATCTCCACAATCCCTGTCACATCAAGGAAATCTTTCTTTTCTCTTACACTGGAAGAGCTTTTTGTTTCTTTGCCTCTCCACAGTGTTAAGATTTGGAGGGCAAATATACGGAACTCTCCATATTTCTTATCCCAGTTGTGTGGTACAGAGTCTTATTCTCCAGAATACAAAAGGTGCTGCTTGGAGCTCGATACCTTAGTATTTGCAGTCCCAAGCAGAATTCTGTAATTACTCAAGTTGATTTATAATGTTGAGAGAAAAGAAATTTGGGTACCTATCTGTCCTTGACAAGTAGATGTGCTTTTCTGTCTGACTGCTGGGTGAGCTAGGAAGGTAGGTCACTCCTAAACTGCAAGAGGTGGAGGGAAAAGACATGCTTTTCCTAATTAATCTCTCACTGAGTTGAGGTGAGGAGGGAGAGATGGGAGAACTGTGTAACTGACCCCAAAATAACGTGTTTGTTTCGTGGGTAAGAATGTGAGAAAGACCTGCTGACCTAGCCCAAAAAAAGAAAAAAAATACTTTTTTTTTTTAATATCCCTAGGGGTAATGACTCCCTGGTGTCCAACTTCATGCTTCTGGGTGTGGACAATCTATGATCTTTCAAAAAAACCAAAAAGGCAGATCCCTTGTTCTGAGACCATGTTAAAGAATAAGGAAGAGAGAAGCTGCTGTAGTAGACGCTGAAGAAAGAGCTTTTATGATCTGTAATTTGCCAAATTATTCTAAAAGCAAGGGAAACTTGTTAGAATAAAGTTGTTTGTACATTATTGGGCCCATTCCTGTGTCGATTTTCATTACATTTGTGGGTTTCAGTAGTGGCTTCATTGGAAGTTAGGAAGGGAACACTATAACGGAGGAATGGATCTGAATGAAGTACATCTGGATTTATCAAGTAAATTGAGATTGATTTAAACATACACACCATAAGTATTCTTAAAAGCTTTCAATGGTAGATCTGCCTTTCCAGTAACCTTTTTCAATGACTGCTTGTCATCAATTTTTTTAAGAATATCATATTGTTTACCCATATCTAGTTTGTAGTCCCTGTATTGTAAACTTTCCATCTTTATAGTTAGTACTTATTTGTGTTTGAGCTAGGAATTTTTCTGTCTTTTATGTTGCACTTACCTTTAGTGATATGTGTATGTTAATTTATATGCATCAGAAGTTTATTGACCTTTAATGAAGAAGAGAAACAGTGAAACAGTAATCAACAGTACTAGCTTTTTGAGTTTTATGGATGCAGTCCTGTCCCCTTCATAGAACTGTAAAATTGCTTCCACAGTGTACCTTGGAAAAGCTTACGCATCTGTGTGGTAATATAAATGTCTGTTTTGTCAGGAAATCATGATTCAGAAATTGTTTTCTGGGTGATAGCAAAGTTGGCCTGGGTGTACTAATTCACCTGTTTCTGAAGAAATTCCTACTCATTTTAGACCATGGATGTGTTCCATCTCCTCAGTATCCCAGCGTAAGATATAGAGGCCTCCAAAACCATGTTCTGTTAGTTATAACAAAAGTAAATGCTAGTAGAATCAAGGGCTTGTATGTAAGTTAAATGCTCTTGATATTGCACATCAGAAAACTAGGCTGTATGTGGAGTAACTCGTGTAGTAATTTCAATTTGCCTGGGAAAATAAGATAATTTGCAGAAAATACTTGTTCAGCTTAACTGTAGAACTATAGCAAGATGTTCCTAAATCTTTTTACAATAAAAGATGCATGTATACCTGCAGAATAGTGTCTTCAAGAGACAAGTTTCAGCTCTTCAGCAATTCATGCAGAGCAAGGCAGCCTTATTTCTTGCACATGCTGTGTGCTCTTGCATGTGCTACATGGCTCCAGGTTTCTCTCTAGAAGGATATTTGTTTCCTTGAAGTCCTGAATTCTGTCTGCCAGCCACATGGATAGTGGTGTCTTGAATGTCAGGAAGAATATGTACCTGTTGGAATGGGTCCAGCACAGGTCCATGAAGATGATCAGAGGGCTAGAGTACTTTTCCTATGAAGACAGGCTGAGAGAGCTGAGATTGTTCAGCCTGGAGGAGAGAGGACTCCGGGGAGACCTTGTAGCTGCCTTCTAGTACCTCAAGGGGACTACAGGAGAGCTGGAGAGGGACTCAGTCAGGAAGTGGAGCCATAGGACAAGGAGTAAAGGTTTTAAACTAAAAGGGGGGATTTAGATGAGATATTAGAAAGAAAATCTTTCTTATGAGTGTGGTGAGACACTGGCCCAGGTTGCCTCGAGAAGTTGTGCCTGCCCCATCCCTGGAGGTGTTCAAGGCCAGGCTAGGTGGGTCTTTGAGCAACCTGGTCTAGTGGGAGGTGTCCCTGTCCATGGCAGGGGGGTTGGAACTCGATCTTTTTAAGGTCCCTTCCAATTCTAACCATTCTGTGTTTCTATGTGTCTCAGATGCCTGTGCTTTGCCTGATGTGTTTATGTAAGCAACGTTTGATCCAGAAAACTAGAAATCTTTAGCTGAAAACAGGTTTTAGAAAAAACTCTGGCCAGATCAAGTTTCTGGTTAATAATTTGCTTCATAACCCTTTTAAGTTTTGCATATGCAGAAGCAGAAAAGAGCATCCTGCAGTTTATGTCCAGGAGAACAGAAGGGAAGTCAGTTTATCTCTGATGGCAATAATCTATCTTCATTACTAGTTCTGTTTTTTTTTTTTATTCTTCTTTAGAAGTCCACTGTTGTTTGTGAACAGTTATCAGTAAATACATTCATTCATGTATCACCAAATGGTGACTGATATGTGATTAAATTGGTCAGGCTTCAGTTTTGCGGGAGTTAACTGTCTAGTGAGAAAAGAACTCTAACTGGAGACTGCTTGCAGAATGGTACAGGGTCTGAAGGGACCTCTGGAGATCATATAGTCCAACCCCCCTGACAAAGCAGGTCCAGCCAGAACAGGTTGCACAGGAATGTGTCCATGTTGGTTTGAACATCTCCAGAGATGGAGACTCTACCACCTCTCTGGGCAGTCTGTTTCAGGTCTCTGCCACCCTCAAAGTATGGATGTTCCCCCTTCTATTTAGATGGGACTTCTTATGTTCAAGTTTGTGCCTGTTTTCTCTTGTCCTGTCCCTGGGCACCATCGAAAAAAGACTGGCCCCACTGACACCCACCCTTTAAGTATTTATAGTGCTCCTAACATGTACTGAATGCATAAGTTAATAAATGATAGGCTTAGAGTAGTAATATATATATAGAACCTGTTGAAGCTTTTAATTTATTTTTTCAGAAAAACTTTTGTTTACTGCCAGCTGAGTTAGGTCCTCACAGACCATACATTACGTTCTTGTAATGTAGGATTGTAATTTTGGGGCTTCTGCCCCAAAAGACTTGCGTCAGGTTAAAATCTGTAGGTTGGATTTCATTGTAATAGAAATGATAAAAATGAAATTGAATTGCAGTAATATTGCAGCAGATTTGCTACAACCTCTGCTTGTATTGGATTTTTTTTTTAATGTATTTAAAGGAATTTTGTTATGATAAGCTCATCACAAGGTTGAAAGATGAAATCTTAAGGAAAATGTTGATTCTTCAGCTTTTCTTCCAATGAGTATTCACTATGCACATATCCTCAAAGATTTCCCTTAATGTGTCACCTCTCACATAGTTGTCTGGAAATTTTGAGGCCAAATTTTCAGAATTATAATTGTGTTTTTCAGTCTTCTCGAGCTATTTTCCTTCATTGGGTTACCTGGGGTATTAACTGTATGAATTTTCTGCCTTCCACCCCCCCTCCCCCCCCCCAAAATTCTTCAGATCTACTCTAGTCGAGAACTTGAAGAAACGTTGAACAAAATCAGGGAAATTCTCTCGGATGACAAACATGATTGGGATCAACGAACTAATGCGGTAAAGATTTTTGGGTTTTTTTTGTTTCAGATTTGGGTGGGTGTATTTCACAAAGCACAGGCGGCTAGGTATTTTAAAATGTTTTTTCCATAAAGTAATTACAATCCAGATAATCAAAGAAGTTTTCATTTTAATTTTTAAACCCTGAATTTCTCTATACCAAATAAGGCCAAAATATATTTTTGCTGACATTTTAAGTGGAAGGTTTTCAAAAAGCCATCGTGTCTGTTGCAGTTGGCGTTTGTACGAAATTCCATGTTCTGCAGGTAAACCTCTAGCATTGGTACTCTTATTTGCCACTACGATGTTTCATTTGCAGGACTAAAATGTTTGTATGTAGCATTTGGGGTTTTTTATTGGGTTTATGACATCTTAGTGTTTGAAAACTCATATGTGAACAGAATTGTGTTGGTATATTTGTAGACTGGGACTTTTCAGCTCCAGAATTTAAGTGACAGATTTTTTTTAACTTTTTTGTTTTGCAATGTATGTTGTTAGTGTCCTAAACTAAGTGCTTTAATTTTTTTTAGCTGAAGAAAGTCCGATCTTTGCTTGTTGCTGGAGCTGCACAGTATGATGGATTTTTCCAGCATTTACGGTTGTTGGATGGTGCTTTCAAGCTGTCAGCCAAGGATCTCAGATCCCAGGTGGTTAGAGAAGCATGCATTACCGTAGCGTAAGTATAGCTTAAGTGACTTGGTGTGAATTGCTGGATTTTAGTATGGATTTGATTTAAAGATGCTTTATCAGTGTTACAGGGAAGATTATCTTGTTGGACCGCTGTGCGCTATGACTGATGAAGAGTCAAGTCAGCATCTGAAGCTGTGGAAAAAAAGAAACATTTAAAGGAATCTATTCTTTTAGGCTACATTTAGTTGATAACCCTGTAGCAGACTGTATGTGAACAACAAGTTACCATCATTACACTGAATGCTTAGTGAAAGTTAATGCAAACGGCTGTAAGAAGTACTGTAAGATTGGGGACTAGTTCTAGAAGCATTTATGCTTGGGTCATTGGCACAGGACTTCACTGTGACTGCTTGTAATACCAAAGTGAATGTTATGTGTTTTGATGAGGTAGTGTTATTGTTCATGACAATTTTAGAAGCCGTGGCTAAACAAAGGGCCACAAAGATGATCAATGAGCCCCTCTCCTGTGAAGACAGGCTGAGAGACCTGGGGTTGTTCTGGCTGGAGAAGAGAAAGCACCAGGGAGACCTTAGAGCAGCCTTCCAGTATCTGAAGGGGGCTGCAGGAGAGATAGGGAGGACTCTTCATCAGAGAATATAGTGATAGGACAATGAGTAATGGTTTTAAATTGAAAGGGGAGATTCTCTGGCCTAAGATGCCCGGAGAAGTTGTGGCTGCCCCATCCCTGGAAGTGTTGAAGGGCCAGGCTTGATGGGGCTTGAGCAACCTTGTCTAGTGGGGGGTGTCCCTGCCCAGGGCAGGGGGATTGGAACTGGACGATCTTTTTAAGGTCACTTCCAACTCCTAACCATGATATGATTCTAAATAGAAATAGGGTTTTTACTGTTATCATCCTGGGGATTCTAGTTAAATTCAAGGGCCAGGGCAGAGTGGAAACCTTTGTTTTATACCAGAGCAGTGTTTCCCACTTCCATGTTTTACATGGCTTTTTTTTTTCCCTTCTTTTTTCCTCTGTAAAAGGCATTAATGTAACCGATGATTTTCAGTGGCTATCTGGAACAGATACACCCCACAGTTTACCCTTCATATTCTGCTCTCCTGGTTAAGTGGACCATGCAGATGTCTTGGAGCGTAGAGCTGTGCTTGCCAGGGAATTTGAGGCTTTGAGAAAATAACAGTAACCTTTCTAAATACGAAGGCTGAAGAAGTGTAAAAGTGTGGTGTAAATGTCTTCATCCAGACCTTGGTCTTGAAACTTAAATATATTTAACATGTCATTTGCTGCTGACAGCAAATTTTTTCTAATTAATCTCTGCATGGAAGAAGCATTTGTCATCCCCATTGAACAATTAAACTACTGTGTGTTGTATGTGCTTGTGTATTTAAATTTAAACCATAACTTCTAACAAACGAGTATAATTTTTTGGTCAGCTAATTATGATAAATTCAGTAGTTTTGCCAATGTTCAAAAGGAAAAAAATACCAAACAATAATTTCCATATGATTTTAGTTTTTAGATTTATATACTCTCAAAGATTGTTGCAAAGCAGAAATACTAAGATATTTTATGTGGACGTGAGAACTTTTGCCTTTCAAATTGTGGTATTTGTTTTTCATTACAAAACTAAGTTACTAAGTGTTCAGCCTCGTAATTGTGCTACCACAAATCCTGCACTTCTAATGAGGCAAGAGAGTAATGAAATTAAGCAATTCTGTTTGGAAACAAAAATCTTTAAAATGCGCAACGAATTTTGTTATTTTTAAGACTAAGCAATTCTTTGTTATTAACAAGCTTTATTTTCTTTTTCCTAAATAGCCATCTTTCAACTGTTCTGGGAAACAAGTTTGATCATGGTGCTGAAGCTATTGTGCCTACTCTTTTTAATCTGGTTCCCAACAGCGCCAAAGTGATGGCAACATCTGGGTGTGCGGCCATTAGGTTCATTATTCGGGTAGGTGTTTCTCTCTCACTTTACATGCCAGGAATATTCAGGTAGAGGTAAGAACAATGCTGAAATATGGGATTATAAATCATTCTGTAATTGAGAAGTAATTTTTCTCACATACGGGAAAATATTGTCTATCATTGAAACCAATTGGCAGCATTAACATAGTGAAGATGGAGGCACAGATATGAAAAGCAAGTCTGTTTTTATGATTTTTTTTGGGGGGGGCTAATGTTTTAATTATAAAAAGGCAAGTGTATTCCAAAGGGTAACTACTTTTAACTGCTATTTTGGAAAAAGAGAAAGTTAAGCTAGTAGTTAATAATCTAGAAAGTAGTAGCATTTTTTTAACAACAAGCAGCTCTGTTAACAAAAATAGTACATGAAAAAATCACAACTGGCACCACAGAGTTTAGTGATAAAATGTTGAAAAAGCCAGAAATATATGGATCAATTCAGAAATCTTAAATTATTGGAAGAAAAGCCCAATAAAGATTTTAATCCTCTGGTTTAAGAACTTTCTAAGCTGAGTCCTAAAATCATCGCATATGGAAGAGGGGAATACTGTATACTAGCTGACTTTTATATCCTGTTTCTGTCTGTTGTCTGAGGCAAGATATTTAGCTAGAAGTTTGGGATTTGTATTGATATTTTTGTGACTCAGATGAAAGTGGGAAGTTGCCTGTAGTTTCTCCATTAAAAGCTGCAGTGTTGTTAATGCTGGGCACTTAAGACTATTCACTATGATCTCATCTGTGGTTTTAATTTTGTAAGTTGTTGGAAACCTAAGGGGTTTAATCATTCACACCTTTTATTGCTGTCCTCAGTATGTTTTGGAATCTGCACTTATTCTGTCTACCTAGGCCTCTGAGGCTTCTCTGCTACTTTTGCACCAGTACTTGGGCGAAGATCCATTGGCAGATTTTTCCCCAAACTCTTAATGTACTGTGGGATGGCTGGTGGGGAAGAGTGGAGGAAGGATTACACCTTACATCCTTACACCAGATGAATTAAAGTTGTAAGAGAAGAATACCATTTGCAGTAGCATTAGATAAGCTCAGGCATGTAAGAAACTAACCCCATCTTACTGTTTACAGGGGACAAATCAAGTGCCAGAAAAGCAGCATGGAATTTTACCAATTATATTAAATTGGCTTTATTGTTTCAGTTTAGTTGGAGACAAGCCTACATGTGCACTATAGGTGACCTGAGTTTGTTTAAACTTCTGTTATTCTTAGCTGTAATTTAACATACTATTTCAGAGACATAGAAGCAAGGAAGTCCAGTCTATAGTTTTTTGAGTACCCAATCAATAGAAAGTTTATGCATGGTGTTCTGACAAAAAGTCTGGTTTCAGTAGAAAAAGAAAGAAGTACCAAAATGCAGGTCCACATTCCTTTGGACTTCCATCCTTTAGATGAAATGAGAGTTGGTCAGGGAGTGTGTCATCAGTTGAGTATTTGGAGCCCAAAACACTGTAGCTTTTGGAGTTAGCGTTTTGCTCAAAAATTCCTACCACAGTCCACTGACAGCAAGTTCAAATCCTGGTCCTTTAGGATCTCATTGCTATGAGACTGAGTCTGTCTAAAAACAAGGCAGTTGTTTTATACCTTGAAGAACTCCATCTCATCCTTGTGCTTTTATTGAATTTCGTATTTCTTCTCCAGATAGTTCTTAGATTTGTTGTCTGGTTTCTTCTTCTGCAAAAACATTTTATTCATTCTCCTGATGTTGCTTGTTGCTCCTTTTCTGACAGTCATGTGCCACTTTTCAATTTGAAAACTGAAAATGCAAACAAAGCCCCTACAAACTGGTTTAAAAGTACGAACAAATGAAACTATTAAGGTGCTTCCAGATTTTGGGGTTAATTCCATCCTAATTCTGAAGTTGGCAGTGCTCTGAGAGCTGATAATTATCTCTGCTTTTTTGGTGATTAGCGTGCTTATGTTTTGCAACCTCAGTATGATATGTGAGATACTAAGAATTATTCAGTTTTGTGGTTTTTTTCTTGTGTTTTTTTTACTGGGCTAGAGTTCACACTGTACTAGGAACTGTTTTAGAAGCTATGTATTTAATCAATAAAGGAATAAATAAATGAACTAAAAATTAATTTGTTGGACTGTTACTCCTGCTTGAAATTAAAACATTAATACTTTGTCTGCAATTAGTTAAGAAGAAGTAGGGCTGATTTGATTCTGAATTGAAGTATTGCATTTGGATTTAATGTGGTTTATCTTATCCACTTTAAATGGTAGTTCTAAGGTTTTGTTTTCCCATGGGGTTGTTAGGTTGTTGTGTTCCACATATTAGCTTATATTATGTGTTACACTTTTTATTATTTCATTTATGTATTTTGCATTAACTTTGGTCTTTGTAGCATTAAAATTATACTTATCCCTAAAAGAATGCCCATAGTTTCATATTGCTTTGCTTTTTTTCTCCATAACTCTGATTTTTAAGACTATGTCTCTTGCTTCTTTTTCTGCAGCAAAACTAAAAATACCATCAATTTACAACTCCTTTGATGCCTTTACATATGACTTCTGACAGTTAAATATGGCATATCATGATGTGATTGTTGATGGTGCTAGAGGTGCTTTTTGCTTGACATTTTGGGAATAAAATAAGTTTAATCAATTGACTTACTAGCAGCAGTTCCTTATTTAATAGTATTCTGCATTTAGTTTGAGTAAGCATTTTAAATTATTGCAATTTTTATTCTCTTGCTAATTATCTTTGACTTCATTAGTGCAGTACAAATTCAGGAATGCTGTTATCATTAACTGCTTTGTTTTGGTGGTTTTTTTTTTCCTCTTCAGCATACCCATGTGCCACGACTCATACCTTTAATAACAAGCAACTGTACCTCAAAATCAGTTGCAGTTAGAAGGTGAGTACATTATAAATAGCAAATTATTAAAGCTGTTGCTTTTTCAGTTACAGTGATTATATGTTGAAAATAAACAGGTTTGAGGATTTATGGCCATTAACTTTGAATACACAGGACTGTTATCTAGTAAACTGCAGAAATTAATTTCAGCTAAGTTACATTGGATGATGTTGAAGGATGGTGCTTTCTGCTGTATTGAGAGATGCACGTTGTATCCTTCTGCAGAATTAATTCTACTATAAAATGGTCCTAACGCTTGTTAGGGAAAACTACCTTCTGATTTAAGACCAGAATGTGCAGAAAAAAAAAAAAAGGGAGAGCATGAAACCAGTATGTGAGTCTTTGTGAAGAACCAGCCTGAGCCTATTAATCACTGTTAGGGCCAGACTCGACAGACCTAGTGAGGTTAGCTCTTGTCTGCAGTGTCATGCATGTGGTGTGTGCCTGCACCTTGTGCTCCTGTTCAAATGCTTCTGAATACATGGAGCAAGGTTGTCTGGTGCTGTGCCGAAAATGATGCTGGGGAATGTGGGACTGAACCTCCAACAGTTCAACCCTCCCTCTTGAACCTCACAATTTCAAGAAGGAAAAGGGAACTGCTGGGGAGGGTACAGTAGAGGGCTGCAAAGATGTTCAGGGGCCTGGATCATCTTTCTGATGAGGAAAGACTGAAGGACTTGGGTCGTCTTAGTCTGGAGAAAAAAAGGCTGAGGGGGGGGGTATCTGATCAGCACCTATAAATACTTAAATGGTGGGTTTCAATAAGATGGGGCCAGTCTTTTTTCAGTAGTGGCCAACAACAGAACAAGAGGAAATGGGCACAAACTTGAACATAAGAAGTTCCATCTAAACATGAGGAGGAACTTTGTGACTTTGAGGGTGGCAGAGTTCAGGGTTCCTCGCCTTGTCTTGTAAGCATCTAAATGATTTGGGCAGAATAAAAATGAAATCTGGCCCTACAGAACAGGTCAGAGATGCAACACAAACAGAAAAACTAAGTTCCAGGCAGTAGTCCATTACATTTTTAAAGACTTGTTATCTATGCCTTCCTAATCTGTGTTGCTTTGATTTATTCACCAGGGTCTGGCTTCAGTTGTTTTTTAAAGTATGTCCTATGCTAACGGCTGTCTGCTGAGTTGTCCAGAATTCTGAATAATGAATGAGGTTATGTAACTGTCAGTAAATCTTTAGGAGAGCTTTCTGTTTGCAGAGCCTTGTAACGATGGTCTCGTTTTCCTTCATGCTATGTAGTCAGTAATGGCAGATAAAAAGATGGGAGTAGTGTGTAAGGCAGAAACACACTGCCATAGAAACGTTAGGTTGTGACTTAGCTGAATTTTTGAAGTACTTGTTGTTTTTTAAAATTGAGACTTTTTTTGCACAATTTTTAAACTTTGGGTTTTGTCTATTATTATCCAGTGTATTTGCTTTCTGTGCAGAGTATTTTAACTTTGCAATAAGGCAACCAATGCCCTTATTTGACAGATAAAGGTACTTTTATGTATGTTTCCTTCAGTGAGAGAATAAAGTTACTATTTATTCCACAAGCGTATTAGAGAAATGAATATTAATTGCAATTGTTCTGTCCTTTTAGGCGCTCCTTTGAATTTTTAGACCTGTTGTTACAAGAGTGGCAAACGCATTCATTGGAAAGGTATGCTTTTTCCCAAGAGTTGAACTGCTAATGAATTTTAAGACAGAAACCTTGCTATTGAATCCTCTGTTTGGATTATGTTGTTCAGTGTGGTCGAAGCTTTCTAGCACAGCAGGTTGTGGCCCATTTGAGTGGCAGGGAGAAGGAGAGCTGTGTGCTTGTTTTGCTTTCTCTTCTTACCCTCTGCCTCTCCTCCTATACTGCATGTGAACAATACATACTATGCTTCTCTGAGTTTCACTTATATCATGTATCTTGTGCAGCAAAGATGCAGAGGTAAGCATCTGTCTTTTCTCCCAAAAGAAGGAAATTTGTGTGTTGGATGTGGATGGATGCCTTTTTCTGGTAATGATAAAAAGCATACCATAGCTTCTACAGGTAGATGGGAAAACAGTTCAACTATCAGCTCTGCAGGATGTGTGTTGTAAGCACAGGGTAATAGGAAAAGAGCTTACAGAGCTGCAGAGAAGGCTCTGAAGAGCTTATCCAGCTTCATAGTCACCTTTCAACCTCTCATGGTGCTCCTGAGAAAGGGAGCAATGAGGGGAGCTGGTGATTTATGTCAGATTGCATGTGTGTATTTTAAAGCAAAGCAAACAAAAGAATCCTGGCCCAAATAGAAAACAAACCCCCAATCTTATCTTAAATTAAAATGATCACAGGTTTTGGTTGTTCTGATGGGCACTTTGCTGTTGATTATTTATTGAGGTTTAGAACTCATATGCTAAAAGCTTTCACAGCTGAATTTGCAGGAAAGCAAACTTACCAATCTGAACTTTTTCCTTTTCTTACTATTAATATAGTAGGGAAAATATTATTATATTTCAGGAGAGTGCGTGCCTTAAATTATTTTAAAATACCCTTTTTAAAGCGTGATCGGTAGATGTATGTGTGAAAATGAGATCATAATTGTTTTAGATGGGATAAGGAAGCTTACCTAAATCTTTACAGAAGGTGCAACTATATTATCAGTGTGGTAAGCATTTGTTTACATCGTGTCTTAGAAGGAGGTACTATCACCAGGATTTTACTAAGAGAAACATGTAATTGAAATGTAAAACTTCACTGCTTAAAATGGAATTTGGGGTAGCAAAATAGCATGAAGAATTTTTGTCTTCTAGGCATGCAGCTGTCTTGGTTGAAACAATCAAGAAGGGTATTCATGATGCTGATGCAGAAGCAAGAGTCGAGGCAAGAAAGTGAGTTTTGACTACATTTTTCTCTAAAAAATGGTATGTTTTACATGAGCAATAGAAGGCTGTAATCGGAGGTAAGCTGCCAACTGCGGCTGAAGAAGAGGATTCAAGTTCAGTCAGAAATTGATGTTTGTTTTTTTGAGGTCCTGAATTATTATCTGGCTGCTTTTGCAAAAGGTGTTCTGAAAGTTTTGGCAATTAATACTGGGGATTATACTGAAACAGGAGTCATAAAGTTTGATATTGCTGCATAATTCTTGTTTTCCTCTAGCACTTTGGCTAGTGAGTAGTTCAGAAAACTGGTGTTTCTCTTGCTTCCCCACAGAACTGGTAAGTGAATGTGAGAATTTCAGAGGATAGACTTGTTAATTTTGAAAAGATGAATTCAGTGTAACTGATTTGTTTTATGGTTTGATGAGTAGTATTGTGTGCTTTACATGTTTTCAGTCTGAGCTCCTTTTCTTCCCATCCCTGATTAATTCCATAATGTTTACTTCCTGGCTCCACCATTTGAAGAAAATACAGAGCGATTACATGTGGCTGTTCTTTTATTTTGCAGGGCTTATCTGGGTCTTAGAAATCACTTTCCTGGTGAAGCGGAGACTCTGTACAATTCTCTTGAGCCTCCCTATCAAAGAAGCCTCCAGACCTACTTAAAGAATTCTGGAAGTATAGCGTCTCTCCCTCAGTCAGACAGGTCATCTTCCAGCTCACAGGAAAGTCTCAAGTAAGGATTTCTTAACTGTTTCTGAGCCTATAAACAAAGACAAACTGTTCCTCAAGAGCAACTGAGCCAGACTTCTGTGGTGTACAGAAAAGCCGCGGTTGTATTTTGTCACTTCTATTATTATGGTTTTTTTTTAATAAAACATCTTTTACTGTATTTTGTCATATGACAGTATTACTTGAGCAAGGTGAAAAGTAAGGGCTGTCATTAACGAGATTTTAGCTGGCTGTTTTTATTCAGATTTGTGTTCTTTAGCGGCCATTCTTACACCAAAATATCTTCAAGGTTCACATCTTGATGTTCAGCATTCAAGCGCAATGAAAAAGTCTAGGAAAGAAATAATGGTGTTACTCCTTTTGTATCCCTTTTCACTGGGAAGTATGAGAAAGACGTTGACAGTGAGATACATATTCAATACTGGGAAGACAGGGGAAAAAAAACCACCATCTCCAATCTAAATGTATCAGCAGTATTTTGCAGCTAGGCTAATTACTAGAGGCTGGCAATGCGCTGCAGTCAGTGGTGTGTTAAATTCCATAGACAGTCTTGAGCTGAACAGATTAAAGTTTGTTTAGGTACCAATAGCAAAAAGAAATATATTGACTTTTTAGTAGAAATGTAAAATAGTAGTAGTAATGTGTGGGGTTTTTTTTCTTTTAAATTCTAGGAAGCTTCTTCAAAGCATTTAAACCTGTTAAAATTTCAGTTCAGATATTTCATTTCCAAAGTCAGAACTTACCTGTTCACTTTTCACTTGAAAGCAAAGACTGCTTCCAGTCTTTGCTTGGAAATTATTTTTTCTTTTTTTTTGACTGCTGCCTTAAATACCAGAGGCTTTCCCTCTTCTATGTCAATCTTATCTTTCTTATGATACTTGTAACTATAAAAAACATTGTTAAAATTGTCTGTAATGTTAGGCTATTGCTAATGCTTAATTTTCCACCAAAAAATGTTTATTCAAAGATTAATTTCTTTTGTTTAAATTACATTCCCTCTCCTAAAATCCAAGTGCCGTTAATGAGTTTCTAGTAATAAAATGTTAAAAGCTAAATTACAGAGAAATTAGAACCTTAAAGTACTCCTGAGTGCCCAAGTAAGTGTTAATTCCTGTGTTGTGACATAAGTACTACAGCACAAAAATGGAGGAGTGAAATAATGGCAGAACGGAAGAGATGATGATATTGGAAATTAATTTTTAAAAGTTCTTTTCACCAATTTTGCATTTAGATGCAGGTTGTTTTTTCTGCGTTAGCATGCATATTTGAAATACAATTTTGGGTGAGCTCTCCCTTTACACACTACCTTAGTATACATGATTCCATTTCCATGATTTTGGAGCCTGTGACCTTATAGCTCTTAAAAGTTAATTGAAAAATGGTTTTAAAGTGGAATATATAGTGGAATGAGAGAAACGTGGAGAATTGTGCCTACCTATATCAACCTGTTGAAATGAAATATTAATCACAGTAGATCATGCAAATGGTACCAGTTGTCTGGACCTTCTGTTTGGGGCATCTTGTAACAAGGTCAAGAATGCACCCAGGACCTCATGCCTTGGCCTCCTCGCCTTGCAGCGAATTGCCTCCAAAACATGAGTTAGTCACATCAGAAAAGCAGGTTTTAGTTGCAATAAACTGCAAATATGCAATCTTCGGTGAGGAGTTGGGTAACAGTGCTGACCTCTATATTAGCACTAAATACCTGAACTAGCAACTCAGATAAATACACAGTATTATACATCTCTTTTCTCTCTGCTTTTTTGGTTTTAAATTAGAGAGGGATTACTTTTACTAAAGCTGACACTGTAGACTTGGACTGTAATTTGACTATTGATAAGATAGTCAACTATTTTAGCAAATACCTACCTGGTCAGATAAATATGTAGATGGCTACATATGAATCAATGAATAAAGTATCCTGCTTTCTTCCACTAGTCTTTTGTTTTTGCCTGGTCCCCCTGATTGCATTTTACCCTTATGAACCAGTCAGAAGGACAAGCTCACAGTTAAACGTAGGAAGATTTTGCTTCAGCAACTGCTCATATTTGCAGTAAGAGGAAAATGGAGAGAAAACAGAGGACAAAACGTGGGATTTTTCTCCTTTTATAAATTGTGGGAGCCTCTAACACTGAAACAGGAGAAATTCAGTCTAGCTGCTTGAAAGTTCCAGCATTTTCCTTTTTAATTTGTAACTCAATCCTTGGGAGGTGAAAGACTGGAGGAGGCTTATTAATTATACACCTGTTTTCCTTGTTCATGCAGACACCACTTCACATGATTTCTTTCATAAATCAAGCTTTTTGTTTAGCTCCCACTAGCCCTGTGGTTAAAACCTTGTACTGAGAACTTTCAGTGTTTCTGTGGCCAAGTCTAGGGTGCCTGAACTTTGTGTTGGCAAAGTGTGCCTGTTGGTAATCAAAGGATGAATGCTTGCTGATGAATATGTAATTTTATAAAATACAGAAGATTAAATGACTGTTTCCCTTATCATTCTATATTTAATGTGTTTATCTAAAATATGCAAATTTGAAGGGAGGAAGGAACATAAGGTGGGTTTTGGTTTTTTTCTCTCTGCTGTTGTTGCCTTTTGGATTGGATGCATGAGACTTACTTAATTTATTGACTTTTTTTTTCCAGTCGACCTCTGTCTTCTAAATGGTCTGCAGCCAGCCCAGCGAGCTTTGCAGGCAGAGGTAAGGTGTTTGCTATATGGTGTAGGGCACAATAATTGTTCTTTATGTTCTTTGAATTAAGAGTTTAAAGTGCAGCTTAAAATCTTGCAGTCTTAAATATTAACTGTGTTCCCAAATTGAATAGTGGCATGTGTTACTACAAACTGCACCTGGGGCTAAGATTGCCTAATACTTGCTTCACATCTTATGTATTTTCCAGTTGTATTTTCAGGTATAATTTGCTATGTATTGGCACTATTAATTGATCTTAGAGTGATGCCATGGAACAGTCACTGTCAAAGCATCAAAACATTGTACTGTGGTCTACTAGGCTTCTGGCAATTGGAAAGGAAGGACTCATACCTCTCATTCCCTCATAGCTGCTGCTCTTTATAAACAACAAAAAAGAAACTCACAGATTTGTAATTCAAAGAGTTTAATTTTGGCCTGAGTTTTCAGAATTGAGTATCTTCATTTTCTTTTCATATAATGTGTTTGTAATTCTTGCGGAGTAAATCATTGAACTCTTTTTTTCACACATGGCCAGTAATTGAGAGTGTTTGGTTTTGGATCCTGAAACTGTTAAGGGGGAGTTAAGTTTTGAAGACAGAAACCAATGGTTAAAGTTAACTGAAGCGAATAGTTAATATTCAGTAAATAATAGGAGGTGAATGCTAAAATGCTTTACAAATCAGACCCCAAAGCAGTTCAGGGTAGGCATTCAGCTTACCTGTAGTTTTATCCTAGTTGAAGTGTTGGGAATATTATCTTCCCACAGTATTGCAAGGGATGCTGTGTATTTCCTGATGTTCATAAAGCATTTACTATTTTAATAAATTGCATAAATGTTCAGAATTACATAATTTGTACTAGAGTGGAAGCATATAGTTTGTATGGAATAATGTTAAAACTTCATGCTGAGTAAAGATAAATACTAACGTAAAACAAACTGTTCTTTATCTAGTTGAAGATGTCCCTGCTCATTGCCAGGGCAGTAAATTAGATGAACTGTAAAAGTCCCTTCCAACCCCAGCTATTCTATGACTCTGTCCATTTCATGGCAACAAGACGTTAAGTTTGCTTCTTCATCTCTATACTGCTCTGTTTAATATTAACTTGAATTGCACTGTTTTGTGTTTTTTTCTGTATGTTTTGCAGGTATGCTGCAGTAGTAGTTGACCTTTCAAATATAATTTTATGCATTGTCAACTAACTTCCTTCTTTTTTTTTTTTTCCTTACTAGTTTCAGGCAGCAGCAAGAGTGTTCCGAGCCCAGGAACTCTGCAGAGGTCTCGCAGCGACATTGATGTTAATGCTGCTGCAGGTGCAAAGGCCCGCCATGCTGTTGGACAGACAGCTGGATCTGGGCGCTTGTCAGCAGCTGGTCTACCTCCAGGATCTTACGCTTCACTAGGTAAGGGAGATATCCCTATAATATTGTGACATGTTTTTTGGAGGATTTTGATCAGTAAGTTACTGGAAGATGCTTCTACGTTTGAAAAATTGTTTGTTGGAAGGAGCGGTACATTCACTTAACAGCCCATTTTGATCATGAGGTTTTTGTTTCTAGGAGTAATAGGGAAATAAAGTGTTAGGACTTTAGATTTCCCCATTTTTTTCTCAGCTCTTTAGCTTACCACTTGTGGCATTGTTGTTAAATAGTGGCTTCTTCACACAGTACAGAAATGTTTTATTTTGTTTATAAAAAGATTTTGTGTTCACGAATCTCTTAGGTTTTTTCTTCTCAGTTTACGTGGCAGGTAGATCACCAAGGAGGCATGCCCTAATGTCAGTTTTGCCAAAGATGATTGCAAGGGAGTCAAGAGAAACTTTATAATTCTTCTGATTTACCTTGTGTTTGAGGATGCACTTAAGCTATGGATTTCAAATTTTTTGGTTGTGCTTGGACTGTTTTCTTCTTGAAGTAAATTCGGGTGTGGGCTCCCTCTAGTGCCCCCAGAGGGAAAAAGCAGAGAATCTGCTGCAGAGCAAATGGGCACCGAAGTTAGGCTGCTCACTTTGCTTGGTGGAGGAGATATGCTTGTGGATGTTGCTTGAAGAATTTTGCAGTGCCTCCTAAATTAATGGTTAAAAGCCCTAAAGAGGTGGAATGATTATTCTGCAAGATCAGATTATTGCCTGGTCTGTTTTGGTGTGTAACAGGCTGTATTCCGAACCTCAGAAAAAATTGGAGTTCAGCTATTGTGAGAAGCCAAAGTGACACAGAGCATGGTGGCAGAAGGAGAAAGAAGGTCTTGGAGAAAAAAAAGCAGAATCTTTCTCTGTTAATCGATGATCTTCATGCTGCTGAAAGGAAGGGACTACTTTGGTCATAAAAGTTTCACAAAGAATTGGCGCTTGATTGAAGAAACTGATTTGTTTTCAGAACATTTTAAACCATGTTATTGATGCCCAGAATAAGCAAGGGTTGAGAAGGGCATAGAGGTTTTCAGGAGGGTAAATAGTGGTGGGTTTATGCTGGAAAATAACAGAAATAAAGAAATAACTTTTCTTTGTGGCTTTTAGATGTTGTGAGTTGGAGTGGCAAGCAGAAGAAATGAGTCCAGGTCATAGTCTTTTGAAGGATTTGAGTAGCTGGAATGTTTTGCCTTGTTAGTAGGTGTGATCAGTTGTAGAGAAGATACAGTGGTGGTACTAGCAACATACAGTAAACCCTATTGCAAATAATAGAAGGGCAGTGACAGCCAAGGAGACCAATGTTTATTTATAGTCACCCAAAAATGGGCTTGATTGATCTTGGCTTCTAGCAGTTCTTTAATACTGGGAAGGTAATTTAAATGACACATGCCTGTCCTCTCTTAACTGTGTGGACTGTGTGACTGTTGTGTGTTTGGATATGGATTAACCATGGAATCCACCTCAAAATGTAGTTTTCTAAAGGTAATCTTAAAATTAATGGGATGTAAATCTAAGCAAGTGCCATGTTTCAGAAAATGGGCTAATTTGTAAACTTCTCCTCTCTCTTGATTTTAAGAGTGTTGCTTATAGTAAATCCAAATATGGCAACTTTAATGACAGTATTGCTCTGAAATGCCTAGAAAATGTTGCTGTATTTCTGTGATGCTTTTCTACATCTTTTTAGGTTGCAGTCAGTACCAAAATAACTAATACTGTTTCCTAGAGCTTGAAATTTTCACCCTTACTTGCAGAGAAACATCCACTTAGATATCTGTCAGATTTAGAGCCTTAGAGGAACACAGGATCATGAGAATAGTAATCTGTAATTGTCTCCACCCATCTCTTCCCTTTTTATTATTAATAGAATAAATCTTGCTTGCTCATTTATGGTTTTGTTAAAGGTCATTCTCAAAGCAGGAGGACATTCTAAATGTTGACTAACTGACATCCTTAAATAGTAATGTCCTTTTTGAGGAGACTTGAGCTGTAATTATGCATGTCCCATGCTAAATACTTTCATTTGATTGTTACTGTCAGAATATGTATGCATTACCTTCTAGCTGCACTGGCAAATCTTTCATACTTTTAAAGCCAAGTAGAACATTCTCCCATTTGTCCATTGTCTTTACTGTGATGTCTTTTTTTCTTCCTGTCCCTTGCCCTAGGTGGGGCTTCATGCTCATTAGCCGATGTCATATGCAATAGAATACTGTGGCTTAGTAATTATTTTTACTATAAAAGTTTGCTCAAATCAGAATAATACGGAAAAATTAAACATTCCTGTGCAGGGTACTTGTACCTCATTCTGTAATTTTGTACCTTGAGCTGAGAAACCAGCTTTACTTAAGGTAACTTACACATGCATGAATTAGGTAAACATGTCTGCTGTATTTAATATTAATGTATTTTCCTTAATTAATGTTTTATGACTCTACTGTGAACACCTTTATTCTAACACACTAAGTTTTCCATGTTTCTTTGCCTGCTTTTTCAACAAAGAGGATACTTCTGACAAGATGGATGGTAAGAAATTGTTTAGTCTGTCCTCTAATTTGATATAAGTATTTCTTAAAGTGCATTTTATGTAAAATTATTGATGTTTAATATATGTGTTCATTAACAAAATACTATGCTGTTTTCATTAACCCCTACGTAATCTTGATGTTTTAATATATGCCTGTTGTTATTGCTGTGTTTATCAATGTTTTTGATAATTCGTCTGTATCAGCAGCAGAATCTTTATCAGAAATTGGATATTACTCCAGTTACTTTTTTTAAATTAGCTCTAAGTCTGTTGTGTTCCATAGTTTTACCTGTAAAGTCAAATTTTTTGACTACTTGACAGGACCAATGGGAGAGCAGGAGATGCTTGACCACATAATTAAGGATCTTTTTAAAAATAGAATTGAAACCTTCTCATTCAAAACTACTCTATCAAAAATCTATGTATCTAGCTACATAATTTTAAGTTCCTGTAAATCCTGTAATAAAATGTTAGTTTCACAAAATAGTAGGGGTTGGAAGGGACCTTCAGAGATCATCTGGTCTAATGCCCAATTCTTATTAAAGAGTAGTTGGTTAAAACCACCTACCTGTAAAAATAGCTTACCAAATATTCCAGCTAAGTTTTAGCCCTTTTTCTTAATTCACTGTATTAAACACATAGAGGAAGTTGACATCTATTTTTTTTTATTCTGTTCAGAATCAGGTTTCTCACAGCAGTTGTCTGTTTCAGGTGTGTGTAATAATTCTTCCTGTATAATAAAGTGACAGAGTCTCAGCTTGAAGCCTGATAATTCCAGTTCTCATTTATTGCTGGGGAACATTTAACAAGCCAGTTAGGTTTGCTACTTAATAATTCTTGTCATGTGTTTATTAACAGTACACGTTTCGAAGAAGGAGTAGTTTCCTGGAAGCAAAGCTGGTGACATTTTTTGTAGAAAGGAAAACAATAAGAAGGTAGATCGCTGAAACCCAGAATCTTGAGTAATTTTAAAGCCCAGATAATCAGTTTCCTGAGAGATACTTTCTAGAAGAATTTGAATCATTTTTGAGCATTACAGATGGCACGCCTACTTTAGTTAAAGGAGGGGAGTTTGTACAGGATAGTAGGGTGTTTATTTGTTTATTTCCATATCAAATTACCTTCTATTGCATACAATATCAGATTACCTGCTATTAATAATGTCTCTGCTAAACACTTAATCTTGAGCTTTAGCACATTGTTACCAGCAATAAAGGTTTTAAGGGCCACATGGACAAGATTTTACTTTTGTGTAGGCCTGTAGTCAAAACTAATGGTGTCCCATGCATCTTTTTAAAAATAGTAGGGGAAGTACTACACAGCTGATCAGAGTAAGAGAGTTCAGTTTTTTTTCTAAAGGGTATCTGTAGGAGTGATGTGTGAAACAGAATGAACACAGCTTAGCTCTCCAGCTGTAGTTCTGTGAAGTGGCTGATCTGATCTAATTGCCACCAGGAAGAACTAGTAATTTTTCCAACTAATCTTGGCCACATGTTTTTATTAGTTCTATCACTGGTCCCTTGTAATACTCGTATTATTATTAATCACTGCAGGCTCTAGAGGACTGATTTTGTGAAACAAAACTGAATAGCGTTCTGCCATTTAGCTTTTGGAGCAACTCTGAGCCTGCAGCCATCCAAACCGGTTGCACAAGGGTGGAGAGGAGGGAGAAGCAGAGCCACCTCTTTCAGTAGTAGCTAGCTGTTAGCCTGGCTTAGGCCTTGCATAGAACTTGACTTCTAAGGTCCAGCTCTGGAAGAATGTTGGATTTGGGGGGGAGTAGTAGTTAAGGGTTTGGAATTTTTTTACGTAGATCTGGAAGACTCTGGGGCTCTTCTGCATGCATAGTACTGTAACTGATTGCTATGAAGAAGCATTGCAATTCACACTGAATGAATATTTTTTTAAGGAAGTTTTTAAAAATAGTGCCATGAGGATAATATAATATGGGAAAGTTCTGGCTAAATTTGCTGAGGAAGTTAAGTTCAGGCTAGCCAAAGCACTAACAGACATTTTAATCACTGGAGTTCTTTTACAAGGTTGAAACAGCAGAGTGAAAGCAATAATGGAAATACCCTTTGATTTTATATTGATACTTCTTTTTTTTTTGCATTTAACATGTTTATGTATTTTATTCCATAATCAGATTTCTTTCAAAGGAACGTAGAGGACGGACTGCTGTTTAGATAGCTTCCTATCAATGCTTAGGGACTGATGTCAGTAAAAAGATTAGTCCAACTCTCATTTTGTCCTAATCAAGCATTGTTAAGCTTGGCATACTTGTTCCAGTGTGATCTGATTTCATCAAGTTCATGTTACTTCGAGTTCTCTGAGCAAAGCATGATCTTGTGCATGTAGATCTTAAGAGTAATTATGAATTTAATTCAGAGAAATCCCCCTTGCTGGCAGTTCCTCTCAAGTTATCACTGTCCAGTACAGGGAAACACTCTTCTTGTGTTTTTCTCTGAGGTAATTTATAATAGTATGTTTTCTAGTTTCAGATGAGCTCTCACTAAAATAATTTTAATATCTGTTTTGATCTCTACATGTCATTTTGTTGACTTTCCTCATTAAATTTATTTCTATTAATAATTTGTAACAAGTTTTGGAAGGCAGTGCTACCTGTATATTGTGTTTTTTTGTAAACTACTTATCAGTATAGTATGGATGTTTCGTGATACTTTTGCTTCAGTTCAATAATGGACCTGCAGCACAAAAGCTTTAGCCCTCTTGACTTGATAAAATTTGTCAGAATTGACAAGAGTGATCTCAAAAAGGAATTGGAGAGACATACTGTTTGGAATATCATGTATTTTATTACTTTTTCCGTTTAGGAACAACTTCTGAGGATGGTAAGAAATTATTTTGTTAGATGAGCTAATATTTTCAGCTTCATACTTTCATTGATACAAATTAAGCTTTAAAAGTACAATATGATCTTTTTGGGTCTTTGTGGAGATTTATAACTCCAGATAGTTTATTCATCTAGTACTTGGTTGTCATGTAGTATTTTTAAGAGTCTTTTGCTTTTATTTTAATTCTCAGTACTCATCTGCAGTAGAAGTGTCATTGCTTAACATTTTTAGTGTGAAAATATAGGAGCTTTATAATTTCACATTTGTTTTTTAAAGTGAATCTTGTCACAGAATGTGTTCATGCTGTGGGAAGCAGGTGCTACTATTACTCATGTCTTTGAGATGGGAATTCATTGTCAATATGCTGTTAACATTTAAACTTGTCATTAGTGTGTCATCCAAGTGAGTTAACAGTTTGTTTGCCTCACAAATACAAACCAGTTTTTTACTTTGATAAAATTGAGCCAGGTTCCAAGTGGTAATTTAACACAGTATTGAAATAGTGGCACTCTGTATTCCTAGGTGCTTAGGCCAAACTCTGAATGCAGTTACATGCTTTGAAGTCTCGCAGCACTCAGCGGGAAAACATTGCCATTGCATGGGGATAACTAGTAGAGTTTGGACTAGTTAATCTAACTGTTCTTGCTAGAATATTTTTGGATGAATAACCCCCTTTATCCTGATTCTCTTCTTATAGACACTCATCTATGGCTATTTCCTCTACTTGGATGAATAATATTAACTTGGTCTCCAAATTCTGCTATGGAAAGCCTAAAGAGGCTAGAACTAAATAACTGTCTGTGTACCTAATTTCTGGGTCAAATATTGACTACGTGTCTAGAAAATATTTTAATTACGCAGTTTTAAAAGTGGATTACTTGTTGAGCTAGATCCACTCTGTATAAGTTTTTTGACTTTTCTTCTTCCAACTTCTAAGACTTATGGTTAGCATGGTTTTGGCTTTTCTTTTTTTTTTCTGTTGAGAGGTTGGTTTAAGAAATGTAGTACACAGCTGTATTATGTTCTTACATGGATAATCTTTCATATGATCTTATAATTCATCCAGCTGGGGTCTTCCTTTCTTCTATAATTTTATTGTATATTCTGGTTTTTATGAGGAATATGGCCAATCATGCAGAAAACCCAGCCTGGTTTAGTACTCTAAAGAGAAGCAAATCTGTAGTTTGTAGATACTCAGTTTACTCTCTTACTTCCTCAGTTCTTCTGTTTGTTGAGGAAACTAGTATTTCCTTATATCATGTTGTCACTGAGAAGTACTTAAGTGTATTTCTACTTAGTCTTTGCAACATGCTGTAAAGGGTATGGGAAATCCTGTAGAAGGCTACGTGACTGTGGCCAGGAAAGTAGAATCTTCAGTAATAGGAAGGATAGTGCTTAGATTTCTAAAAGGAGAAGTCAAGTTAGGAAGAAACCTCAGAACCCTATTTACAAAAATTATGTTGATAATTTTTTGGTTTTATGACATTCAAAGTAAAATTACAACCACAAGTAATTGTGAGAAGGCTGTAGCTGATACAGCAATGTTAGCATATGTATTGCCTATTTTATATAATAAAATTACCCTTTTTAAATCTCATAGAATAGTTTGGATTGGAAGGGACCGTAAAGATCATCCAGTTCCAAACCCCCTGTGCCTCACCATTCTCATACAGTCAACCTGCTTATGTAGGAATCAAGAAGCAGCTAGCTAGTTCAGGGTGTTTAAGTGATAATGTGTCAATTGATTACTGAAATACGTAGCATTGGAGGAGAAGTATTTTGATTTCCTCAACTAAGTCCTTCAAAGTGTTCAAATTTCTACTAATTATCCCAAGTGAATTTTTACCGATTAAGTTACGCTGCTTTTTTTTCTACAGAAACCATTATTAAATGCTGCTGATCTTTGCTTTCTACATTACTGTGAAAAACTGATTTAATGCCTTTCTTTTACAGGTCGTGTGCGAACAAAACTTTCAACACCTTCTATTGGTATTGGAAATTCCAAAACAGATTCCAGAGGACGCAGTAGAACCAAAGTGGTGTCACAGTCTCAGCGTATGTATTTTCTGTTTGTCAGTTATACCTGATAAAGAGGCCAAATGCTTAAGCAAATATTCATTGACCAATGGCTACAGTCAAAGTTAATTAAAAAAAAAAAAGCTACATACTGAGTTGTTGTTCTGTGCCTTAGGTTCATCATCGCCAGACCAAAATGAAGGTATTTTTTTCAGTGTTTTGGATCAGTGGTATTTGCATGCTTTTCTAATTCATGTTGTTTTTCTCTGGACGAAATACTAGGTTAGGTCTTAGTTTGCCAATTAAATTATATAATGTAAAAGGAAATGAAATCTACCCTTATGTTCTGTCTTCAGTTACAACTTCTCAGCATTCTTTTCCCCCCCCCTTTCTGACCTGCCCAACGCAAAAGACTGGTAAACTTGTGTGTCAGTCACATATGACACATGGATGAGTAATAGAGAAGAACGGGTAGGCTGAATGGTGTCTTCGGTGTTAACTGCAAAATTTAATTTTTCATTTTTCAAAGTCTTCAGCCAGAAATACCTAGGTTTTTTTTAAGCTGGGCAGTGCTCTTGAGTATAATACACTCCTGTTGTATATACAGCTGTTACCTTTATTTAATTTTTTGGAGTAAAAATACTAAACCCTAACTTTATAATGTTACTTAGCTTATATTGAATTAAAGAGTTAAAACAAGAGATTTACTGTGTGTCAGCTAATCCGTAGTAATTTTCTATGAGCATTTAGAAACTAAAGCAACTGCAAAATGTCCAGTCTAGCTGAGCACTCTGTCATTAATTAAAAAGCCCTGATTACCTGACCTTCCTTGCTGCTGGCTGACCTACAGCTATTTGTTCATGCACCTGATGTCTTCAACAGACATCTTCTGACTAAGCTCTGTAGTGTTTTCAGATTCATATTTGTCACATTAAGTGGGATGCAATGAAATTAATGAAAGGAAGACATTAGCAATAAAATCAAAAGAAAATAATCAATCCTATAGTTTGAGGTTTAATGTTAATAAATCCAGTAAATTATTCAGGTTTTAAATTTTCCAGTACAGTTATTTTGCTATCACTGGCCATATTTATTTTCTCTTAATAGAAACCCTTAATTCTGTGTTTAATGGGAGAAGCATATATCTTCATAAAAATGACTGCATTAATCATAAATAGAATTACTTTAGAGCTTAAAAAAAGCACACAGGAGAGTTTTGGGGCTTTTTTTTCTCCATTAGAGTATTTCCCATTCAGTTTTGCATTGCTTCATTTTGCAACAAATACAATTGGATCAAACCTGATCCAGTGCTTGCAGGTTTTGTGAAATAAAGTTTTAAAAAAAAAACAAAAAAAAACCCCAGAGTAGTTCAGTATTAAATAATAAAACCCAATAACAGAACTTCTTTGATGTAAGTTTTTGCTTCGACCATGTTCTAAACCCACAAGTGTTTGTAGGATGAGAGCTTAAAAATCAGCTAGTTACTGGCTGTGACAAGGTTGTATGAAACTTGCTTCATGTTTTCAGTGTTAAGATGATTACGCTATATCATAAGTAAAAAATATTTGAATTAATAATTTGAGGAGGAGAGGAGGTAACAGTCCCATCAAATATTTTTTCCCTTTATGAAAAGCTGCAAACAGCATCTGTAACACTCTTTACTAGTCCTAGGAATCTTCTGAAATAAGCTTCTTGAAAATACCTTTGTACTTTGAATAGATTTGGTAAATTCTTGAGACATTAAGGTGTTTGAGAAATCATTTGGGGGAGGTGTTATATTTAGATAGCAATATAACACTTCTGTGGTGATCATCGTCGTATAATATTAATTAAACTGTATATTCAGGGAAACAAACGGAAGCTTTTTCAGTTTATTTTTGCTAGTAATGACAGATTTTACCCAAGATAATTGATTTTTTTGCGTAGTAAAAAC
Source organism: Pedionomus torquatus (assembly GCA_013398155.1). NCBI lineage: Eukaryota > Metazoa > Chordata > Aves > Charadriiformes > Pedionomidae > Pedionomus > Pedionomus torquatus. The sequence goes on along the minus strand of VZRU01009145.1, from coordinate 59,331 downwards.
AACAGATTTTTTGCACATCTAAAGAGATAAGTTGAAATGATATCGAAATAATTAGATTTGTCTACATGTATTGATATGTGAAAATTGAACACCTCTTTCCAGCCTTTTATTACTACTTCTGTTCAGAACCGATGGCTTCAGAGAGCTCATTATAACCCGTCAGTGGGGGAGAACAAGAATTCTGAGACGTTTTAAGGAAGATAAACAGGGCAAACACAAATGGAGAGGGGAAGGGGAATTGCCAGCACTATATGCCAGCTACTTGGGTGGTGGTGCTTTATGTGACTGAAAATTTTCACAGCATTGTGGGGAGTAAGATGCTTGATGGTTTCCATACAGGGACTCACTTTAATTCTCCAGCTTGTAGTGGTTTCACAGCTTCATATTAGATTGAAACTTTTATTTTTTTTAAAATGAGTGTAACAGATGCTTTTGTACATTTAGGGTTGCAACTACTTAGCACTTTTGTTCAAAAATCATTTTATGAAAGACTTGCAGATTTGAATCCTTCACAAAAGGTATTTCTTAGGGGTTTAGAAGCCCTTTACTATTCCTCTTCTATTTTTAAATTGTAGCATAAAATAAATGCATCTAAAATCCATAGCTCATTGGTTTGTTCTTATCTATGGAAAAAAAATAGTTCTATTTTTTTCCCCTCTTCTTTCCTGTTTGGTTGTTGGGTAATTCAGTAAGGTTTGCTAAAATTACATTGCAATCTACATTCAGAGAAAAAGAATTAAATCTCTGAATGGAAACAAATTCCCTCTTTTATACTTCAGATTAATTTTGAAGAGGAAAACCTGAAATTCTATGCAAGTCTTTTCAGTTGTGCCATTGTGAGCTTTCTTTTTTGTCATCCACCACACCTGCAGCTCAGTTCTTTTACTGTTTGTCTCAAAAAAAAAAAAAAGTTGTCTTGGCCTTGTGTGTAATTTTGTTCAGCTGTTGAATTTCTTGAACCTTTTTGGCAATGTAATATTCCGTTATTCTTCAGTATTATCCAGTTGTTGGTTAGAAGGCTGAAGAATTGTAATTTGCTCGTGCAGCTTTGCTTCATCTGCTTTGTACATAGCATCTGACTTTAATTCTTCAACTGTGGAAGCTACTTAAAAGCACTGCTTTAGCATAACCCCCTTGTGGCTTTTTTTTCTTGTGTGAAATGACTAAAGCTTTCTTATTTCCATTTGCCATCCATTTTTTTTAATCTGCTCTGCTCCCTCCCTCTTCATGGATTATAAACCCCTACCCTAATCCTGCCTTTACACTTGTTCAGGATCACAGTCTGCTAACCCCATTGGTGGTAAGAGTCTACAGAATTTGTGTATACATCATTGTTTGATCACCTGTTTGACATGCCTCATTTAAGGACCCTATTCAGCAGAAATTCTGGTTCACTTTCCCCCCCAACCCCCCTACCTTGCACTTATAATTGGATATAATTCTTACTTAGAGGACAGTAAAGATGGTAGCTTTTTGTCATTTTGGAGTACTCTTCAAGTAATCCTTCCTTCACTATTCACCTCACGTAGATCTGCTACAGGTGGTAGTACTGACAATAGCATGCCAATGCTGCTATTGCTTATAATATATAACTATTCACATAATATTTTCTCGATATTTAGCTTCATTTGTTTTATTTATATCAGTGGTATGCTTTGCAGGTTAGACAAGGAAAGGTAAATAGAAATATTGGAATGATGGGTTGCATTTCTTTTGGATATTCTGAGTAAGTTTTTCAGGTTTCTGACCTATTGAAGAAAATTATCTAAAAGTCTCCAGCACAGTGAAAACTCTTACAATGTTTTTATTGCTTTAAAGAGATACAAAATAGTGGATGCTAGGAAGAAGGCATAGAAATACTAGGTCTAAGCTGAAATACCCTTATATGTCAAACAATTTCTGCAGACTACAGCAGTTTTATAGATATGCCTATTGTGGTTTTGGGTTTTTTGGTGTTTTGTTTTTTTTGGTTTGGTTTGTTGTTTTCATTTTTTTTTTGGTGGGGGGTTGTTTGGTTTTTTTTTTGTTTTGGTTTGGTTTTGTTTTGTTTCTCTTTTTGCTATAGAGCTTATGCTTGTTTTTGCCAGGCTGTGTAGCATACTGTTTTATCATTTCTGCTGAATAGGTCCATAGTTTCGAAAAGGGATTTTGCTAAAATAATCATTTCAAGTTTGAATTCAAACAATGAATCTGAAAGTATATACGAGGTACATTGTTTTACTGTCTCCCTCCCACCCAGCATATGTTTTATTTTGGGGGGCATGGTGGGGATTTGTCTTGGTTTTTTTTCCATATAGTCAAGCTTTCATGATATTGTATCTTTTTTTAAAACATGCCTCATAAAAAGTAATCCATGAAACTCACCTGAGATTTTGCATGTTAAGGTTATAGATCTGATAGCATAGCTATGGTCCTACAATTACCTGATCATTTTTAAAAGATTAATGAAAAGTTTGTATCTGTGTGTAATTAACCTTTGGTTAAAATTATGTTATTTGGTCAAACTTTTTGAATACAGCAACTGGAAACAATATATAACTGGTGGTATAAATTAGTTATAACTAGGGATGAGTGCATTCTTTAAGGCGTAGTACTTAGTGCAATTGAAATACAAAAATTAGGAATTGGCGACCAGTTTCTGGTAGTGAGTGCAGTGTATTGAACATCTGTAGCAGTTTGCAATGTACAGTTTTGATTAATAAAACTATAAGATACTTAAATATGTCTTGCCCAGTTTTTTAACTAGTTTAAAACTGAAGATTTTCTTCATATATGTGGGATAACCACCACAGAAATGAGCATGATTCTTTTAATTGTCTTCAGTGACATTGAATTTCTCAGAGAGTAGTGCTTGAAGACTGCTTTTAAAAGCAAGGGAGATGAGTTTAAATGTTATTTTATTATAACATTGGTTGCATTGGAAGAGCTGGGATAATTATGAAATGACTAGTTGAAAGCTAGCTTTCTAGCAGTTCTTGTTTTCTTTTATTTCTTTTTTTAGTAGAAAATGTGATCAGTGAGACTAGCTTTAAAAAAATGAACACACCAATGTTAATGTTAAGGACATCGGAAGTGTTGATGAAGACTAGGAATATTGTTTATTATTTCTTTAGTATATTTAGTATTAAATACCATTCCAAGTGCTTCCATGCATTGATAATGTTACTTAACTTGAATGTAGTGATACAAGAATTTGGACCAAGGTTTTCTATTTTGTATTTTTACCTTAGAAGCTTTTTCAGACCATTTCAATCTACCACCATTTTCCTATTAACTTAAAGCATTTTTTTTCTTTTTAACCGTGGTGGTTTATCTTCTTTACTATTACTTACATTTATTCCTTTTGCCTTCAGCTGGCAGTAGATCTGGGTCTCCTGGAAGAGTATTGACAACAACCACACTTTCCACTATGAACACAGGAGTTCAAAGAGTCTTAGTGAATCCTGCAGCTGCACAAAAACGAAGCAAAATCCCACGAAGTCAGGGATGCAGTAGAGAAGCTAGTCCTTCTAGATTGTCAGTAGGTAAGAATCACTGAATAACTCTTGGTTTCTTTATAGACCTTCTTACTTTAAGTGCTAGATATCTAAAGCTTGCACTTAGTTATAGGTGGATGATGAAATTAAAATACACATTGATAAAAGGTGCCTGTTTCCCGAGGCTTGTCTTTGATACACAAGAAAGTTTTAAATTTAAACTGAAACGCTGCTTTTTTTCTATTAGAATGTGGTAATTCTTTTCCTCGCCTCCCTTTCTTCTTCTTCTTCACTTCTTACCCCCACCTCCAAAATACCCACATCCATTGAATGAAAGAGTGATACCATTTTGAGAATACTTTTTTGATTACTTTTGTGTCTTCTATATATGTGTGCATGCATTTGTATACTTCTGTGACACAAAAATGAATGTTGTATATCTTAAACCTCACAATATAAGCTTAATCAGCATATCACTGTAATCCATTTTATTAAAAACAATATTATTTTAAAAGTACTAGGTGATTTGAATGGCGTAGGTGCTCTTCTTTTTAATGTATTTTGATTTTTACCTTAGCTGCATTAATTTTATATTTTCCTTCTCTAGAAAGTTGTGGGTTTTTTTCATATGCATTACTGTGAATTAACTTGATCTTAAGCACAAATTCTGAATCAGTACTCTAATCGTAGTTTGCATTGCTTGTTTCCTCTCCATCCTTTTTTTATTAGATTTTTCAACTGTTCTGTAACAAGATGATAAATCCCCATTTTTATTGGTGCAGAGAAATAATGTCATTGAACTGGCTACAGTTAGTGTAATCCAGCATAATCGAGAAAATGTGTGGAAACGGTTATGACTTAGAGCACAACATAGTCGTCAGTGTCTTGTCTTAGAAATACGCCTTTGGTCTTAACTGCAAAACAGAATTGCATTAAAACTGCAACTTTTCTTATGTCTTCTCCCTTCTGTGCTGCTGTTTGTCTGTACCCTGAATCATACTAGCACGAGGCAGCCGCATTCCTCGGCCTAGTGTGAGTCAGGGGTGCAGTCGGGAGGCCAGCCGTGAAAGTAGCAGGGACACAAGCCCTGTCCGCTCTTTTCCACCCCTTGGTAAGTACTTGGAGCCCCTTGTTGTGCATGGCTGTCTTTGCCCTTCGTTATGTGCACCTAACGAATCCATGCCTCCTTCATTTAGCTCGTATCTGGCCACCATTATTTTCCCTTCCTTTGACTCACTTGCCACTTACCTTGATGGAGAGTTGACCAATGTGTGAATGGGTTGCACACTTGAAAAATAAATGCTTTGTTAGTTGTAGTCTTGTCTTAAATGCCAGCTTTGGAGAGGTGTGTGATTTGCAGTGCCTAGGTACTCTTTTTCCAAAATCCTGCTTTTGGAAAGTTTGGGTTTTTTTGTTTTTTTTTTTTAGATTACGTTTCCCATTTTATAACAGCACTCATTGCTTGGGTGCAGTTAGATAATCTATTTCCCATTGACCAGCTGGAGCAAGTAATAGAGTGGGGCTGTCATTCTCTGCCTTTCCCTGAATCAGCAGCGGGGGTCTGCCACTGTTCAAAATTGCTCCCTACTCAATGAATCATTGTGGAGTATAAGAAGAAAATAGACCTTGTGTGATGTAGCCTTAGCTATACTGTCATCTCTGTGTGGTGTGAAAGAATAGTAACAGTTTTAGCTTACTGCTATTAAAGCAAGTAAATATAATGGCGCAGGTAAAGAACCATTTTTAGAAAATGGAAAGTAGTGATGTCCTTACACAAGTAGATGAACCACAGTACATTTCTGAAGTTACTTGTCATCTATGTAGTACAAGTGATAAGTAATTGAAGCAGCGGCTGTTGATACATATGGAAGAAGAGAGCCATTGAGAACTTAACATTCACACATCCACAGCCATATTCAGTCCTCTTTTTGAGGGCTGCTCTAAGCAGAAGTTTTCTTTTCACTTAGTATTTCAGTTTATTGGCCTGACACTTCAGACTTTTGTTTTCAAGGTTGTCAATCTCTTGCCTCTTTCTGAGAAGTCAATAAGGCATAGGAAATTACACTATAGTTATTTTAACATGTTGTTGATTAAAGATTAGGGAAGCTTCTCAAGGTTACTGTAAATCTGGTAGTAAAATTTGATAAAAAACCATGTTTTTGATAAAATTTGATAAAAAGTTTTGAAAAAATTTGATAAAAAACCATGTTACATGTTGATTGGAGTGGGTTTTTGTTTTTTCATTGTTTGGTAGTACAGTACTGTCTCTGTAAGGTTGTACCTGAAATTGATCTCTTTTGGTGTTGTCTTTGTCTGAGTTAGTCTTCAGTATGCATCCTTCTGTTTTTTGTGTGATCAAGTGTTGCTTACAATTAAGGACTTTGTAATACTAGCTGTTAAACATAGTCTGAAAATAATAAATAGCGTGTTTCTCTCAAAGTGAGGCACCTGACTGTACTCCTAATGAGCACTGGAAGTCTGTTGTGGTCTGTTAAAGTGATATGCTTCCTGTCAGCCATGTTTTTATTGGGAAAGTACAAATTAATTGAATTAAGGCTGTTTCAATAGCTAATGCAAACTTGCCCAGATGCTTTGCAATTAGGAAATTAAATTAGGAGTAGAAGATATGCAGGACCCATTAGTAAACTCATATCTTTCAGTAAAACACAGCTGGCAGACTGTGATGTAGTATACACATGTGATTTTCTTTTAAAAACGAGGATATTTTCCATAACTTTATGGTGCTTTTGCTGTCTTACAGATTGGCTTCCAATTACATGCATGCAAGATCTGATTTGTATTTTATATTGCGTCAAAATCTTGTTATCTTAAGAAATATGTGGTAAACTAATACTGTAAGATGGGTTGGATACTACTTGAGGCTTGATTTTTATTGATGGAGTTTCATTTTTGTAGTTAGACATCAAAACAAGTACTTATATAAGTGCAATAGGTTGAATTGCACAGAGAATGTGAAGTAGTGTGTATAGGAATCCAGTGTTTAAAAAGAAAATAATGGCTGTACCTGGAATAAATGAGGATTCTTAGGAGTCCTTCCAGAATTCTAGTCCTTCTTTATTTGAATTATTTTAAATGTCATTCAGTGTTGTTCGGACCAGTTTTGTCTTATGAGATGCTATTCTATCAAAATATCAAAAATTTACTGGTTTTTGAGGATAGAAGTAGAAGACGAAATAAGGCAAATTCAGCCCTGTACTTGTACCTTTTATGTGTGGTTAGGGAAGGGAATGTAATTTGTATTACATATGATTCTCAGCACAGAAATTTTTGCTTACAAATGCTAAGCCCTTTGTAGCATAAAATGACTCAAATGCTCCATAATTGCTTCTCCCTATACATTTGTATGAAGTGTTTCTGTAATCTCATATATCAGTGTAAGATTCTGAACTAGGATATTACAGCCACTATGAAAAGCAAGGGATTTATAAAGTGTATGGCAGTGCCTACTTCTCTATATTAACATGATTTATCAGACTAGTATGCTTTCCATATTCTAGCTAAGAAATTGTGTTGAGTCTATTTGAAATAGTATTTTGATTCATCTTCTGAAAAATGAAGCAACAAAAGTAAATATTTGCACAGTTTCTGCAATTTGAAGGATACAAAGAATATTCTTGAAAATGTACTATGGAGCAAGGATTGTTTGGTCCAATATAGTGTTTATTTCACTGTCTTAAAAATTTGTCCAGCATCTTTCAAACATGAGAACAGGATTGTTTTGGATTATATGCTTGAAGTTTGAATTTTTAGTTGTCCCTCTAATGTTCAGGGCTTGTTGATGGCAAGCAATAAAAAGGTATATCCTGTTATTACTTGTATTTAAAGCTCTCTTAACCTTGATGGCTTTTTTTTGATGTCCTCTGTCCTGTCTCCTTTTCTACACTGAGACATACTTGCTAAAGAACCAAGTATGCCACAAAACAGTACTTGCCAAATGAAAATCCCTAGCTAAACAGCTTCATGCCATTTTAGTTTGAAATTAAGTATATTGCAGTGCCTGATGTAAGGAGTAGAGAACTTCACATGGAAAAAAACACAATGTTGTTCCCAGGACCTTTGGAGGACTTAGGATCGTTTTGGAGTTCACTCAGGTTAAGATGTGTGCTTACCCTAAATGCGATTTTGTGGTGTCAGGGTTATTTGATTCAAATCAGAGTCTTAAATTGTTAATCAAAGTAAAGAAGGATTCATTTGGTTCCTGGTTTCTATTTGTGTATCCAAAATATGTAAAATATTTGCATTTACAGTCCTTTTATTTATGAAGTTATAATTACATGGTATATATAACGTATATTAAACTATAATGATAATTATGTGGTTTATTAAAATACTAAAATTATATACAGGGTTTGTGTTACTGTGGGTGGACACTGGAATTCAGGTTAAAATGGTCAAAACCAGTTTCATTTAAACTGGTTACATTGGCTGTAAAATTCTAACTTAACTCATCTTTTCTTCAATTCACTTATTTAAAGAGACTTTTCTTAAATCAAGTAATTTTAAATGCAAGGAAATATTAGCAATGGTAATCTAAGGTCTTTAGAGTCTGTAAAAGACCAGTTTTACGTAGGTGCCTGAAGGAGAAGGGTACTTTGTGGTGTTCAAAAGTCTTTAAGGAACTTTGGTTCCCACTTTCTGTCACTTTAAAGAATCTTAATGAGTTGTAGTAACTTACATAACTACTTCATTTTCAGATTTTATTTAAAGAAAACAATACAAACGTGTAATATTAATGGCATGAATTATTTTTAACTTTTCATTAAAACCAAAGAATTTTAACTTCCGTCTACATAGTGATGAGTTTTAACTGCAGTTGACTTGTTTGCGTGTAGGCAAGAACTCAAGTTTATAAAAATGGGCAGCTGCTGACAAGTTTGTGCAGGGATAGTATTTGGTACCTCAGTTCTGGAGTTGAGCACATAGAATTAAGTCTGCCATGGAAGACCAGTATCATTGGAACTTCCTAGTTATTTCTGAGGATTCGGGGGGGTGTGTGCACACGTGTGTGTCTGTGTTTCCTCTTTGATCTTAAACATACTTGCTTTTAATCTGCTCTTAATCTTTTAAATAAACAAAAATTATGCATGAAATGTCCAGTGTACATAAACCCACATAATTCTATATAATTATATTTGATGTAATCAAAAAAACTTCTCTGAAGCTTTTTCCTTCTGTGTAACTACTCAGTTTTTTGTGCTAAAGCTGGATCTTTTTGATCAATATTCTCTTGTTCATCTAAGCAATTATTGCTGCACTTTGATTCCATGGTAATAGATAGGGTTTATATGATCCTGTTATTGCAGCTTCCAGACATCACTCCAGATCCACTGGTGCTCTCTACGCTCCTGATGCTTATGGGGCTACAGGTGAAGGATGAGTACACTTTGCTGTCATCTGTACAGTCATCCTGGATTTATTTTTTCCCCACCCATTTCGCTATTCTCATAGTTCAGTTTTAAAAGGCATTATTTACATTAATTTGAGATTCATGGTTTTAATAATCCAGATAGATGTCTTTATGTTGCTAGATTTTGTCTCCACCCCCACCTTCCAGTGTTTATCCTTTTCTTCCTTAATAATAATTTTATTTTTACTTGCAGAAGAACTTTAGTTCTCCATTTTTCAGTATTTGTAGAGCGCTCTTTATGCATGTAGTTTTCTAATCAGCATTCTCAATAGTTATCCTGTTGTATTCGCTTTCTTTTTAAATAAAAACAAAAACCCAAAATGAAGAAGACGTTAATTTAAAAAAAAAAATAGATTGAAAGATCCTCTCAGTTAAAACCATTGTTTTGTTGGTTTTTTTCCTGTGATATTGGAATAGAACATTTGTATATGACTCTGGTTTTTTTTACTCCATTTCTTATTTTTTGCTGCACCATTAAAGACTTCAGCATGAAAATAACCAGTACTTTAGCCACTACATAATTCATTAGAAATGTTAAGCAAATGCTTTTCTTCTGCTTGGGTTTTTTTTGTTTGTTTGTTTGTTTTAGTGTTTTTTTTACTTGTGTGGTATTAATATCCCACCTTGCTATTCTGACTGAATTCTTTCTATTCCTTTTTGTTGTTGTTATAACAGGTACCAGCTTTGGAATTAGTCAGTCAAGTAGATTGTCGGCATCAGTTAGTGCTATGCGGGTTCTGAACACAGGTTCTGATGTGGAAGAGGCAGTAGCAGATGCTTTGGTAAGAACCTTGCACTTCATTTGTGTGGGATCCAGACTCTTAAATATTTGGTACCTATACATGAACTTGTCATTTGTTATTGTATTGGCTTCTAGGTGGGTTGGGAAAAAGAGGAACTGAGTTACTAGAGCCTGCAAAGTATTGGAATTATTGTTCACCACAGAAATTTTAACTTTTGAGAAATGCACGTTTCTCCATGGCAGACAGGAGATAGTCCTGGACTGGTCTGTTGGAGTGGTCCAGAAAACCACTCCAGCAGGTAGCACTAACCAGCAGTTTCCTACAACAGCCAGGCAAACTTCTGGATAGGGTGAAGGCTTGTCAGAGCTGGGAATGCTGACAACCAAAACACTATGCTTATCAAAAGCCTGTGTTCCATTGGCGGTTGTTTCGCCTGACAACATGTGAGATTGATGCTGAGGAGAGAAGCTGATGGCTTGGCAGTCAGCATTTCATAACTTTAGGGTTTGTTTTCTGTTATTTTCAAGATGTTACACTGAATTTAAAACTGGTTATACAATTTTCCATTCTTAACCTTTACTGCCCTTAAAGGGGTGGGTTTGGTTCCTCTGCCTCTTTGCCCCAGTTAACCAAACTGAACACATCATGAACTTTGCTGTTCTGACATATACCATCAGCAAGCTGAAATCTTCAATTCATTTAGAGTACTGATGCTATGAATCAGATATATTTTTAGTAGGTATTGTATATTATTTGCATATAATGAAGTACTTGTATAAGTATCTGGTATCTAGTTATCAGAATTAAGGAATTTGATATTGCTGTGTTTTAACAAAAAGACTATTTGGAAAACTGGTAAAAAACCCTAAAAATTAGACTCTAAAAATTTTAATTATAGCCAGATATGACTGGATAGAGAAAAACAAAATTTCAATGGAAAACAAATCTGAAAAATTCTGTCATGTTCTTAGTCTGCCAATTTATTGATTTCTCAGCTAACATGCCAAGACAACATTATTAACTTAAAATTTGCGTGCCTTCACTGGTGCAGAGATCAAGATACCTGTGAAGTCTTACAGAAGAGGTTCTAGCGAGATTGAGTGGCTTTTCCACTTTCTGATACTGTAAAGAGGCAAAAGTTTTCAGCATTGATGGGAATGTTAGTCAGTAAACTGGAAGTCAGTCTGAATTTTGGAATAGAAAAACAGTTCACGGAACATGGAAAGTTTCTGGCTGTAACTTGAAAGCCTGTGAGTAGATTTATCTATGTTGCTACAAGTACTTTTAGTAGCTTCATTGCTTACTCAGATTTAGCTGGTCAAAATATGTAGTAAGAATACAAATTGAGGAGAAACTCATGCTTCCAAGAACTGCTCTTCAGGCTTTGGTGTGTCCTGCTTTGTTGAAGCAATAAAATTTGTGCACAGAAACTGGTTTATATTACCTAGATCCAAAATAGCATGATAATTCTAGAAATGTTAGAAATTAGTTTGTATGTTTTAGCTAGAATCTGTTATTGCAAAGAAGGATCAAGAAGAAACAATGTTTTATTATAGTATTTGCCTGCCTGGGTGCCTGCTGTGCTCTAAATGTACAGATAGATTGTCTTGTCCAAATGGCTCCCATTTAGATGGAAATCTGGTTATAAAAATGCTTCTTGTTTTATCATAGACTGAAGCCCCCCCTTAAACAGTGTTTTTGAAAGATAGAATGCAGAGTCCTGACATGTAGTGTAACAATCCAAAGAATACTCTGGATTGTATTACTATTTTTATGGTATGAAAAATACTTGGCCAGTTATAATACTGCTTAAGCCAAAGGGGTATCAGTCTTTTGGCTAAGGTCTGGCTTCAAAACGAGACGCATGAAATGAAGCGTTATGGTGATGTTCACATATTTTTATTCCTTTTACTTTAACATGGTCCTTGGCATTTCAGAATCTATGACCCTAGTTTTTTTTTTATTTTTAACTTACGGTGACCCTTTTCAAAAATGCTGATGTATTTGTGTTTTTTCCCTTCCTTTATTCTCTTCCAAATGTATGTAGGCTTGTTCTATGGGCAGTAAGCTTGCTTGTTACATGATGTATTGACTAGTTTGTGTTGCAATATCCTTTAAGTTATACTGCAGTCAAAAATGAGAACCCTGTGCAAATGGCAATGGTAATTAAGGAGAAAATGATCACTTGTACTACTGCTTCTTTGAAGCATGTCATGAAGTTAATAGTTAAAAAAAAATCAATTTCATCTCCACAATTTGAATGACAGAGTTATTTTGCAGAGGTGTGTGTTTTTCCTCTTAGGATAAATAGCATTATTATTTTTTTTCCCTCTGACCTTTAGCATGTTGTGTTTTCTTTTGTTTGGCTTGGTTTTGTTTTTAGGCGATTTGGGGTTTTGCATTATGTAATTAATTTTTTTTGTAGGACATTAACTGCTGTAGTAATTGTTGGAAAGACAAAATTTAGATATTATAGTGAAGACAGAGATGGGAAGTTGATGGGAAAATAAAGTTTAAATGATAGTTTCATACTTAGATAGCAATTGACTGCATGTGTTAAGTCTTCAGACTCAAATATCGCTGCATAAGACACAAAGATTTTGATAGAGTTGCCTTTTTGACCAGCCAACACGTGATATCTAGGATCTTCCTGGAAATGAAAGCTTATCAAACTACTTCTTGGCCATTCTCTATATGCTAGTCAGATACAGTGAACTAAGAACAAAATTTACAATAATACATGTGTTTTCCAGTGGCAAGTAGTTTAATAGTCACAATGGTGCTATGCCTTACCTTCCTGTTCTCAATTTCTGTTTCTTTTCAATAATTTACTGCTAACAGCTCTTAGGAGACATACGGACTAAGGTATAGAAACTATTTTCTTTCTTCAATAGTTTAGTATTTTGTTATTAACGTGCTTGATACAAAGTAAGTTAAAATGATAGAATATGTGAGTTTAGACCTGATTGTTATATTCTGTAACACATGTAGAGCTATTGAGTAAAATAACTAACTTTGAATATAGTCTTTATGTCACTCTATCATGCAATTTTATGGATTTTTACAAGTAAACCTCAAGTTGAACATTTCATTAAATATATATCTTCTCTGCATTTGCTTTGCTTTTATATTTGGACTACTACACAAGCCATACTTCTTTATTTTTATTACCAACCTGCTGAACAGTTGGAGCTATTTATCACTCCAGGAAGTAAGGGTCACACCAATTAGTTGAACTGTTGGTCTTTCTACTGATGATGGGTCTGTATTTTGTTGCTTTGAAAATCAGTGCTAATGTGGGTTGTCTCTGTACAATAGAAGAAGCCCGTGCGAAGAAGATACGAGTCCTATGGGATGTACTCAGATGATGATGCCAACAGTGATGCATCAAGTGCCTGCTCAGAAAGGTCCTATAGCTCTAGGAATGGAAGCATACCAACATATATGAGACAGACAGAAGATGTGGCTGAAGTCCTCAACCGCTGTGCCAGCACCAACTGGTCAGAGAGAAAAGAAGGCCTTCTAGGCCTGCAAAACTTACTAAAGAACCAGAGGACTTTAAGGTAAGAAGACATGTTAATAGGAGAAACGCTATTTCATAGTTGAAGTGGAGGCAAGGGAAGTAGGAAAAGGTGGCTACTGTTCCAAAGAATGCAGAAAGGTGGGGAGAGAGAAAGCATGGTGTGTGTCTGTGAGAGGCAGATGGGATGACGAAGTTTGTCACTTCTGGCCACTAGTGTGTGAGAACTGTTTGAAAAGCTCAGTTTAAGCAATGGAATTTAAAATCAAGACAATACTGGCAATACAAAAAATTCTGCAAGTGCTTGCATCTAGTATTGATGAAAGGCCTTTATTTTCATTTATCTATAACTTATTATTACTTTTATTTATTGTGTGTTTATTAAGAAGAAACTGTTTACCGCTAGCTACTAAGAACACCTTTTTCACTATACGATCTGTTAAAGCAGTATAGAATACTATATGAATTAGTCTAAAGAGCAGTTTCCAGGTTGAAAGTCTCATTTTAGACCAATTCTAGAATGTTTCTATCTATGTCCTAAACAAAATGCTTTTCTCTACTTTGTTTACTAGATTATTTGATACAATAATTACAGCTGCTGTCACTGATTACTATGAATTAGTGTTCTGGTAGTGCTCGCAGGGGAGTTTACTAATGTATTGTTCTCACTTTGACAGTCGTGTTGAGTTGAAAAGGTTGTGTGAAATCTTCACAAGGATGTTTGCTGATCCTCACAGTAAGGTATGTTTAGGTTTTCTTGCTTTCAGTACGTTTCAAAACATTTGAGAAGTTGTGGTAAAATGTGTCAGCTAAAATTTGACAAACTGTGTTCTACAAGTAGTAAACGGTATCAGCTTTTCAATCCATTTACTTCACAATTTTGAACAAGATAATCTCCCACTTTTTCACAGGCTAATTGAAATAAGGGTTTTATCTAAAATGCGTTGAAATAGTTCAACAGTTTGTGCTCAAAATTTGAAAGTATTAAGAGGTCATGTTTACAGAGGCCACTTTAACAGGAGTTGATTTTCTTCTCAAAAGACTGGTGCAGTAATTTAAATAATGAAGAAAGTGGGCTAAATCGTACATGATGGGTCCAATGAACTGTGACAAATGTGCACTTACTGATTTTCCAGGATATTTTGTATTACCATAGCTTACAATGTCTTGAGTTTTATAGATAGGGCTGAGTAATTCTTGCATCGCTTTTTTAGCATTCAGTACATAAGGTGGAGACTGTACTTTGGTAAAAAAAAAAAAGCAGCCATGTTTTATTTGCTTTTACCTAAGTAAAGACCCAGTATGGATGATAAAACAAGGAGAATAATCCTTTTGTTTTCTAAGACCATTAAAATCTTTTCAACTGAGTTACTTTGCTTGGTAGTCTTTTTACAGTTTTTGTGGGAGGTAGTTTACTAGTACAGCTTCATGTATGCAGTCATTTGCCTGCAAAAGGGCTGAAGGTAAGGAAGGAGCTGAATATGGTTATACTGTTATGTAAAAAAAAAACAAGTAACCTTGTATTTTGTTTGAATTATAGACTTGTTTGGAAGAAACTTTGTATTCTATGTTGAGTATAACATGCCCTGCTTTGTGTCCATATTTCAGAATTGATAAAATGATAACCAAGAAAAATTCAGAAGTATTGGCTTTTCCCAGCAGAATTCTGAAAAATTACTTTGAATTTATGCATTTTACATCATTTTAAGTCTGCCTTATTGCTATGATGGAAAATGAAATTCAGAGTGTTGAAAAGTTTTGCCAGGTTAATTTAGTGTTCATTTGTCCTCCTTATTTTTTCTGCTGGAAAAAGTGACTTAGCTTTTAGACAGGTGTCACCTGTGACACCAGGTATTTTGGAAGAAACCTGCATTGCGCACAAGCAATGTGCTATTATAGTTGTTCACACACTGCAGAAATCCAGAAGAAAAGACTATAGCCAAGCAGTTACATAGATACTGAAGGAAACATTCCATAAAAAGAATAATTATGTTTAGATATTACTGGTTTTGAAACAAAGTAATGACAAAATTTTGAATAGCAGCATGGTTTAATTTTGCTTATTCTTATATTAATATTGCAGCTATGCATAGAGCAAAACTACTCTGGAGGATTTTTTTTTGTAGTGGGGGAGCCAGGGAAGGAAATGAAAATGTTCCAGAATTAAGTTTTATATGTCAGAAGAGCATTTTATCTTTTCATTAAGCCTGTTACATTGAGTTATTCCAGTTGATTGTTTTGTTTGCAGGGCATTCTGACACAAAATGACATTGGTTTGATTTTGAATATTTGGCTTGTGTTATAGCATATGGTACACCTCTTCCAGTCACTGAAACCTTGCCTGCTTTTGGTATCGCAAAACTATGAATATTTATCAATATATTACCATGAAGATTCTTTAGGTATAAAGAGTTCATGAGCTGTGAATTTTATATCACACACATGTGGCTACAGAAGTCTCAGTTTACTCTTTTGAAGTACCTGTTGGAGTTAGTCTGTCATCACTTTATTTTTATTTTTCTTTAAACATTTGATTTAACATGGTGGCTGGATGCAGGGAATTACTTAGAAAAAGAGTGTATCATTTGGAGGAGAGAATGGGAGGAATAATTGAAGGACCTGCTAAGTGTTTACTTCCCAAATACATTGGGGATCCCAATGAAATTATTGAATTTATCTTAGAAGTTTTGAAATACCTTTTTTTGGTTTATTTTTTTTTATATTCCATACAGGAACTTTGTACTGATGGCCACTAATTTGTGTGTTTTTGTCTTTTTCCCTTTTTTGTTGTTTGTTTTGGTTTGTTTTGGTTTTGTTTTGTTTTGCATGCTGTCCCCTGTGTTGGAACTCTCTTTAGAGAGTAAGTTGGTTTGATATTCGTTGGAAGCCTAACCTTACTTGCATGAATGTGCAATTAACCCTTTTTCTCTATTTTTCTTCCCCAAAGAGTTCATGCAGTGTCAAGCCTTTTGCAATCATAAAATGCTATATACAGTTCTGTAAACTGCGTGGTAAAGTTTCGAGATGTGCTTTATCTACTAATTACTGACATTGTTTGGTTATGCATTCCTGCTTTATATTGTGGTGGTTGGCACATCTGAAATGATTCACTTTAACGGGAGATCACTTATAATTATTTTCATATCTGTTTATTTTTTCCACTCTCAAATTATTAAATACTTCAACTTTAGATGCTTGATTTCAGGTTTTTAATTTCCACCATAAAAATGGGAACTGTAAAAAATTGCAGTATCCCACATACATTGTTCAGCATATAGGTGGTTGAGTTCCATTTTCCATTCCAAATTCATCCTTTATCTTAAATGCTCTTACAGCCTTCTTAAATTGTTCGTGCTTTGGCCAAAGACAAGATGGTATGATTCATTTTTTCTTAAATACAACAAAACGACTCAATTTGAGTGTTCTCCAGACATTCACCGTGGTAAACGTAATGTCAAACAAAGCTTGAAAACAGAATTGAGTCCTTGGTTATGTGTATTTCTAACATCTAAAACGTTGGCACAGGATCTTTAGAGTACTTTTGCTGTAGTGATTCATAATGATTTCAATTTAAACCACTTTACATCTTTGAAATTTAAGTCCATGTTCCTTCATCAAATAAAACGCTGTAACAAATTTGTTCATCTTGCACATTTTAATAAAAGATGTGTGTGTCAGTGTCTGCAAACTTGAAGAACTAGGTACAGATTTTAAATTCTGCTGAGCTATATAGTTTAATTTGAAGGGTTTTAGATAAAATTGTAAGACCCCTGTGTAATCTTTGTAGCACCAGTATTATTTTTTTTTATTTTATTTGCCAAAGTCCAGTATATTTTGCCTTTATTTTAAGGCTGTAAAATCCGAAGACTAACATATTACAATGCGGAAAGTACTCTTTGGTTTATAGGCCTAGGTCCTATTAATCATGCTTACTACTTGTGCATCCACAAAGTAGTATGTTGTTCCAGCTCAGCTGAATACAGACAACATTTCCAAACCCAAGCATAAAAACTTCTTCCCACTACTGGCAGGGTAATTTTTAAACCTCAGATTTGAATACAAATCTAAACAGATAGCAAAGGAGCTAGAAATTTTATTTCTTTTTACAGTTTTCCATGTAGTTTGGCCCAAAAGAGTCCTAGTGGGCTTTACGCTGAGTAGGATTTGTATTGTTCTGACACAGCTTTTCGGTATTTAAGATTTCTGTCAAAAGATTCTCCCTGGTCTTTATGTGATCCTGAAAGAATCTGAATTTGTTTTTTTATTTGTAATGTAAACTTTGAGTCACTTCTTTTAAAGATACCTGTATGGATTTTTTTCACTTAATGATGTGAATTTACTTAATGTGGCTTTATTACCAACATGAAAAGAGATCTAATTTCCTCAACTATGAAGGCATGCGGCAGCATGCTCCAGCTCATTCATACTTTTCCAGTGCTGCCGCAGAAAGCCCGCTTCTGTGAACTAGGTATACGCGACCTTATGAGGTGTGTGATCACAGGTTGGGAATCATCCACTTTCACAAGACAGCGGTGGAATTTGGGCATTTGAGAAGCCAGCTCTGCTGCAGGAGGATGTGGGGTTACAGCTCTACCTGTGCAGCAGATATTGCCAGTCTTGTATCTGTGGTGTAAATACTCAGGAGGCAATATCTTGCCAACCATCTTTGTGTCACAGCGATATTTCTGCTCCTGGCCCTAGCTATATGCTGGAGCTGGAGTGAGTATCAGTGGAGAAGGTTTTATTTTCAGCCCAGACACGTATATTTCTTGTCTAAGACATGGGAAACCCATGGGCCACACTGGTATAGAGCATTTACATCCTGATTTCACTGTAAGTCTCAAGAAAAACACAAGCTTAGTGAGATATAGGAAAGGCTTAGACAAAGTTACCTATTTGTCATGCCCGGCTTTACCCCTTCCCTCCAAAAAGCCCTCTTTTTCTGGTCTGAGTGCTGAGGCTAATATAAATAGAGTAATAAATTATTTTTTTTTAATAACTGCAGTCTTTTCAACATGTATTTACTGTATGCTGTGTTATTTGTTGAAAAGAATACAATAGATGTTTTTGGAAAGACACAAAAGTACTTTTTTTAAACACCTGCCAATCTGAAATGTCTCATTGCTTTTTTCCCTACTGCGGTGAATCATTTTGTGTTTGGGTATCTACAGTAGCAGAAAGATTTTGTGCTGTTCCAGAAGTATTTTATTCAAATGAATTGGCCAGTTTTCGTGATTTCACAGGAGTTAGTAATGCAAATATTTACAAATAATACTTCACTAAAGGATTGTAGCAGCTATTTTGCTTCAAAGAGAGAAAGTGGTTTTATAGTCTTCAAGGAATATGTCAAATCAACTTAATGATAAAGCTTGAAATGGTAAAACAATAAGTTTTATGTAAAAAAAGAATTGAGGTTGCGCCAGCCATCACAGTAAGCATTTCTTTTCTTGATGAAACTGCATGGAATACCTAATTGTCAAACTTCTACGGAAGTCGGCTAATTATTTCCAACATACTCTTGTATCAAAATCCAATGAAAAAGCAAGACAGATTTCTTTTATTTTATTTTCTTTTTTTTTCCTGCTTGGCTGCAAAACACTGCCTTTCTCTTTCTCTGGTTCCCTTACTGCTTTCTTCGTTTGTAAGTTCAGTCAGTGTCGTTTCCTCTTTTGCCCCATCCTACCCTCTTTCCATCTTCTTCTGCCTTTTAGGTGTTCAGTATGTTTTTGGAGACACTGGTGGACTTCATCCAGGTCCATAAAGAAGATCTGCAGGACTGGCTGTTTGTATTGCTGACACAGCTCTTGAAAAAAATGGGTGCTGATTTGCTTGGGTCTGTACAAGCAAAAGTTCAGAAGGCACTTGATGTCACAAGGTAATTAGAGCTTTACTTTACTGAAAAGAGGGCTTACTTTGTGCCTCTGAAGAGATTTTTAACATAAAATTTCACAAGACTTAAGACAATATATTTTTGTTTTACAGGGAATCTTTTCCAAATGACCTCCAGTTCAGTATTTTAATGAGATTTACCGTTGACCAGACCCAAACACCTAGCCTGAAGGTAAGAATTTCAAGCTTTCATTGCAAACACAAATTGATAAGATGTTTGCTTGTCTTAATACTTGAATTTGGATTGTTATTTTTGTTATGGTTTAAAAAAATAAACAAAAAACATGTTTTCAATTAGTGGATTTTGTTTTTGTAAACTTTCAGACAGTCAAGCCAGCACTACAGGACCAGCTTCGCTCTTTTTGGAGCTCCAAGGTTTTTGTCTGAATTATTGTCTTTATTCTTAACCTTATGTCAAACTCTTACAGTGTTTTCAATAATTTTTATTTGAATGCATTCGTATGCTGCTACTAACCTTTGCGAGAAACAGTAAGCATGCAGATGGTCCATTTTAAACATTACATTAGTATGAAAATGTTTGCTGCAAGAGACATCTAATAAAACCACAGTACAGCAAAAATAAGCAACAAAAATGTGGCCGCCTAACATCAAGCTGGTTATGCAAACTCACTCTATCAAGTCTTTTCTAATTTTATGTTTGTGATTTTCCCAGTCCTGTTTTCCTAGTTCCTATGTATTTATTTTTCTGGGTTCATCCTGATAGGTCTTGAATGAATTTCAATTATTTTAATACTAATATAACCTTGAGTTACTATACTAAAAATCAGCTCCCTTTGCGGTACGCTTCTCTGAAAGCAGTGTGTAGCTTTATAATTATGCACGCTTTTATATAAGAATCTGTAGTCCATACACCTGCCAGTATAACTGAAAAGTCAAAATGTATTCTGTGGTACATTTAAAATTCCAAAGAGTTGATTTTAGGATAAATGCATCAAATCTGAAGATTTATAAGTGATGTCAATGGGGAAATAACAAGCATATGAAAACTGACATTTTCTGCTCTTTCTTGTACAAAATATATAGTTTTATACTGCACAAGAATATGACTTTTCCTGAGTTATGTTGAACCTGAAGTCACATGAATATGCCTTTTTTTTCCTACAATACAGTAAAACTTACTTGTTTACTCTTTTGAGGAGTTGATATGTTGACCACTGTGGCTTCGTAGAGCTGTGTTAAAAAGGGACTGCTGTCATTTATTGAAGACAGCAAATGAGGTAGTAAAAGTCAGTTTGTTGTTTAAATAAATCTTTGGAACAAATTTGTCTTGGTTTTGTTTTACTTGGTTTTCTTCACCAGGAAGGTGAATTTTGGTGGTTGAGATGTGGTTGGTTTGTTCCATATAGTAGTAGGGCTTGTAAACCCATATTTCAAAGTTGAGAGTCTAAATTTGGAATGAGACACAAACTCCTACTAGGCTGGGGCTAAGTTCAAGAATATGAACTATGTGACCTAGAAGGAATTAAGAAATCTGAAATGCTTAATGGGAAGACATATGGGAAATTAATTCCAGTATTTGAGAGAAACTTCTGAAATCAAGATATTCATAAAAACCTACATCTGTAGACAAACATCTGTTAGTTTGAAATAAGATCAAGAGTACTTAAAATTAATTTTTGGGACAGTAGAATATGTAACTTCAGAGAAGGTAAGCTTTTTTTCCAGAAGAGTGGTTATCTACCCCCTACTTCCATATTTATGAGGTAACTGCAATTTCAGAACCTAGATAGTGAAGTTATTGAACATAAATTGCAAAAGTATCTACTGAATATCCACGTTCCTCAGTATTTTCTCTTAAGTTCCGTTTTCAATGCACCAACGTGTCTAATAGATTAGCTAACAATCCTAGGGTGCTACTTCATTTATTGAAATTTTCAGCTTTTGTTCTTACTCTGATAAATGATTATTTTGTTGCAGTGTGCCTTTGGGCTAAGTATGCTGAAAACCAGCATTCACTGTGACAGGAAAAATCAGAGCAAGGATTTTCAGCATCCTTAAAGATGGTCAGATGTCAAAAGGGATGATAGATCAGAAATTTGCTCTGTGGAAGGATTTTCTTCTACAAATGACTTTTCCCTCTTTTTCTCATGGTGCACAGTCTTTCAGAATAAGCTGTCATGGTTATTTTTACACTTACGAACACAGCTGCCTCAGACAATATAAGTCAAGTTTTTGGAGTGGCTGCAGAGGTGGATCTAGATAGCTAGCCAGTAAGAGGGCCAGACACTGAGAAGATAAAATTTTACTGCCCTAATCCATGGGAGATGCAGCACAGTGCCTTTTGCTGTATCTATCTTGCTTGCTTCAGTTACAATTTTATATGTAGGTGTGGTGAACTGCTGAAACAGAGTTTAGACATGTCAGATGCATGTATCTGTGTTGGTCAAGTGGATGGATGGGGCATAGGAGTCCAATTTTCCAAGGATGTAATTTATTAAGCTTATTTTTGCAGGTGCAGAATGTATTCTTTCAAAGAATGGGTATTGTCCAGAAGTGCACTTCAGATCATCACTTTGCTTTTCCTTGGGTTGAATGTCAAACAGCTCACACTCAGTGAGGAATTGGTTTAAGCATTGTGACCAAAGTTCATTGCAGGCTTCTGAATGCTTCTTTCCTTTCCTAAATACTGATTTATTGACAGAAGTTTTTTTGCTGCAGTTGGTCAGAAATATTTTTTTTTAAGTCCATATTTAAAATTTCTGGATTACAAAAACCCCAACCAACCATTCACACAGATTCACAGAGGTGAGAAAGCCCTTTAAAATTAATCTTTAGTGGCTATTTTAGTCATTTGGTTAAATAATGCCAGAGGAGTCACTCCTAAGCATCCAGTAACTTCAGGACAGGCACCTGGAATGTGGCGATCTGGAAGTCACTTTGCCTCATTGCTTGTATTCAGTGTGAGTAAGGTGAAGTGTAGAGTCTCTTGCTTCCCAGAAATACACTCTAAGAGGTGGAGGTTTCTGTAGTTTAAATAAAGCAGCTTCTCTACACTCCTCTTTCTTTCTCTGTCTTGCTGTTACGTGAAATGTTTCCTTTGTCTTAACCTGATGCAGCAAACAAAACTCTGTAAGTCTCAAATTTTTCACAGGATGGGAAAAGAGTTTGCCTTCTGGCACTGACTCTGTAACAATATTTCCCGAATCTCTGGAGGTAGTTGTGCTTATTGTTGTGCCAGAATTCTTAATTTCATTATCTGGGAAAGATGTTTATGAAGCACTTTAAGTCCCATTTATGTCTAATCTCTTTTTTTGTGAGTAATCGTACTAATTGTGACTTGATCTATATTTCAGGTTACTTACTGCAACAGGGCTATTCTGGAAAAAAAAAAAAAAAACAAACTGTTAGTGTTAATATGTTATACTGGAAAAATGTCTCACTGTTAGTAGTTCAGCAAAAGTACAATAAATTCAACCTAGAAGAATACAAAGAGAGTCAGGACAGTATTCAACAACTTCTTAGTGCTTTCAGTTTAACAGCAAATATTCATTGTAAGAATTCCTGGAGCTACTGTAGGTGCAGGCAAAAATGTCTCAGAGAGATTAAATGGATTGTTGAAGACTACTATATTAGGCCTTTTATTTCTAAATCTGAACTCTGAACACACTTAGTGGAAATAGTAGTAAAAATATATCGTAAGTAAATTTGCTGCTATTGGGGAATTTACTTCAGGGTGGGTTTTTTATCCATAATAATGCTGTTTCATTATATTTGGTCATGGAAAGGTACCCCTTCCAGAATTTCTTCTCTCCAAAGCAATTAGTGAAAAACACTTTCAAGATAGCTATCAAACTTAGCTTTGGATGTGCGTCTCATTGTGAAAAGATTTATTAGTGTAAACTCATTCCATTCATCTTCTGTTCTGTGCTCTTCTGACTCCTGAGAACCTCCATCTTTCCAGAAGCCTGTGTGATATACTCTGGGGGACTAGTGTAAGCACTAATTAAT
The DNA here is from genome assembly GCA_013398155.1 of Pedionomus torquatus. Taxonomy (NCBI): domain Eukaryota; kingdom Metazoa; phylum Chordata; class Aves; order Charadriiformes; family Pedionomidae; genus Pedionomus; species Pedionomus torquatus. The sequence continues at coordinate 36,306 of VZRU01009145.1, read as the reverse complement.
ACTGTTCTCTCAGATACAGTACTTCAGGATTTCTTTGGGAGGAGATGCCTCTGGACGTCCTAAGTGTACAGTTCTTAACAGTATTTTTTCTTAAAGATGTGACGTTAAATATATTTAAATCATAAACAGTGAATCATAGTGCTTTTGGTAATCTAGAAATTTTTACTGTATTACTTTGTATTTGGAGCCTAAGGTTTATTGCTGTGGAGATGTTTGAGGGTTGGGGGTATTTTTTTCCTCATTAAAGAATCTAGCAAATAGCATGCATTTTACTGCAGTTGTTGATATTGAATTGCATGATAAAGCCTTCAGCTGTATTTTGCATAACTTCAGAGAAGCTGAGCTTTAACAGCTGCTGTAAAGTATACATTATTAGTCTATGTATATCGGCTATCACTAATGTCTGTGTCTCTTAATGTATCTTGAGTTTTTAACAGCTTCAAAGTTTTGATGAACAAGGCAAATTTTTTTGTTCCGAGCTTTGCTCGGAACAGTTGTACTTCAAGCCATGAGCAATTAAAAATACAACCAGAGCTTTTTTCCGTGTTGTTATGATGGACATAGGTGTCTTCCTCCTGTTAGGTGTTTCTGGTTCATGGAAATAAAAGCAGCTATGTCAAATGAGTGGCCTCAATAAATGTTCACCACTTTTCACAGAAAAAGGGAATTGCCAGAGTTGGAAGGGACCTCTAGAGATCAGCCACTCCAACTCCCCTGCTAAAGCAGGATTGCCCAGAGCACATCACTCAGGACTGCATCCAGGAGGGCTTGAAGGTCTCCAGAGAAGGGGACTCTGCACCCTCCCTGGGCAGCCTCTTCCAGGGTTCTACGACCCTTACTTGAAAGAAGTTTTTTCTCAGTTCAACGGAACTTCCTATATTCCAGCATGTGCCCATTGTTCCTTGTTCTGTCACTGGGAACAGCTGAAAAGAGTCTGTCTTCATCCTCCTTCAGCCCACCCTTGAGATTCTTCTGAGCATGAAGAAGTTCTCCCCTCAGCCGTCTCTTCTTCAGGCTCAAGAGTCCCAGTTCTCTCAGCCTTTTCTCATCAGGGAGATGCTCCAATCCCTCTATCACCTTTGTTGCCCTACACTGGACTCTATCCAGTAGTTCCCTGTCTCCCTGGAACTGGGGAAGCCAGCCTGGAGACAGTATTCCAGTTGTGGCATGACCAGTGCAGAGCAGAGCGAAAGAATGACCTCCCTCAACCTACTGGCCCCTCTCTTCCTTATGTAGGCCAGAATTCCATTGGCCCTCTTGGCCATAAGGGCACATGGATAGTTTACTATCTAACAGGATCCCCAGATCCTTCTCTTCAGAAGTGCTTTCCAGCAGGTCCACCCCTAACCTCTATTGGTGCCTGGCATTCTTCCTCCCCAGGTGCAGGACCCTACATTTGCTCTTGTTGAATCTCATGAGGTTCGTCTCTGCCCAACTCTCCAGCCTGTCCAGGTCATGCTGGATGGCAGCAGGAGTTTGAGTTGTGTGTCAAATCTCAGAAGCAGCAGGAGTTGAGGAGATAAATATTTAAGGGAGATACACACATAATAGACCTTTGCTCAAAGCTGTGTGGTGGTGCAGTTTGGGAAAAACTTAAGAGAGGCTGTGTCGAAGGTGTATAAAACGGATGCTCTGTGTACGGAGTAGAGGGAGTTAGTCAAACAGGAGAATGATGCTCACAAAAAAGAAGTGAGTAAAGCAGCTTCTCTGTCCTCCTAGTAAATCAATGTCTCTCCTTTCTAAATATCTTCAAAAGAAAAGTGTATAGGTGACCCATTCTAAGACTTTTGTAGAAATTCTATTCCATACCTACTTGGTTTTTAAGGGGAAGATTCATGTGGCTTATCCCGAAGTTAGCAACTGCTGAATGCTGGTGTTGTATGCTGACATTTAACTACATGGTAGGAACTGGTAGAAACTAACAGGAACTGATTATTAGATGATGGTCATTTTAGTACTAGAAATAAATTCTTAATTCTAAATAATTCTTTAAAGTCCTGAATATTCTTTAAAATTTTGAGTCTTCTTTTTGTTAAACATAAGCATCTTCATATGCAATGAACTGTGTATCTTTTAGTTGCTACCAATGAAATCTAGGATTTCTATTAATATTTGAATTTCGGTGGAATAACTGCTTTCTTGAATTGCTATGGCCATTTGTAAATTGATTTGTTTTATGGAGTTATATATCAATAATGAAAAGATGTTTAAGTGAAGAAAAAAAAACAAACTGTATTTTAGGGAATGAATGCTTTATTTTGCAAGCATGCTTGTTATTCCAGCACAACATTTGAATTGTCCACCTAACTCCATTTCTCTTTGCAGGTCAAAGTCGCAATCCTTAAATACATAGAGACTCTCGCGCAACAGATGGATCCAGGAGATTTTGTAAATTCAAGCGAAACTAGGTTAGCCGTGTCTCGAATCATCACCTGGACCACAGAACCTAAAAGCTCAGATGTTAGGAAGGTAAGTTTGTTAATGTGTGCTTAAAATTGCAGGACGTTAGAAGTATCTCAGTAAATTAGAGATGCTAATATTTCTTCTCTAAACAAAAAAAATATATATGTCTAATAAAAATGAACTTATTCTTTCATAGAGGAAATAAACACCTGATATTTCTACATAAAATATTAGAATTTGCTGAAAAATGTGTTTAAGAATATTCTAGTAAAAATTTAAAATTAACACACCTTGAAACTCTCCATTAGGGTTGTATTTTTATGTATGTTAATATGTTGATATTATCTCTCATAATACAAAGAATAACTTTGTTTCAAGCAATATTTGGTAATAAAATCTCTACAGTGGACATTTTCCATACAGTTCTAGTATTACAGTAGTTCAGAAACCACCCTCTGTGTCACAAACAGCATCAGTAAGCTTGATAGCAGACTTCGTTCAACCTCTGGATTTTCTAAAGTCTGTGGTGTTTAATAAGTGATAGGTAAATAACTGTTGGTCCTTGGACAAAAGAAAGTTTGTGCTTTACTATGCTTTACTTCCCTGCCAGTATCTGAAGGGAGCTACAAAATAGCTGGAGGGACACTTGTCAGGAAGTGTAATGACAGGACAAGGGGTAACAGTTTTAAATTGGAAGAGGGGTGATTTTGATTAGATATTGGGAAGAAATTTTTTCCTGTGAGAGGGGTGAGGCACTGGAACAGGTTGCCCAAGAGACGTTGTGGAAGCTCCATCCCTGGAGGTGTTCAAGGCCAGGCTGGATGGGGCTTTGAGCAACCTGATCTGGTGGGAGGTGTCCCTGCATGTGACAGAGGGGATGATCTTTAAGGTCCCTTCCAACTCTAACCATTCTATGATTCTAAGACAGTATCAAATGCTTTTATTATTGTAATGCTGCAGTTCTGATGTAAAACTCCCTTAACTTTTGTGAAGTGAAAATTAATGGTTGTGAGCTACATAGATAAACCAGGGATGCAGAATAAGCATGAATCTTTAGAATTGACTTCTTCCAATTATAGAAAGCAAAAATCTTTTAATTTTGTTTGCAGTCTGATAGAATAGTTGTTGTGATTGTCAGCAGCCGTTCTGTCTTAACTGCCATTGTCAGAATGTGAAAACTTTTTGAATGCTAAATTAATATTTACTTTATGGCTTATAAGTGTAAGCATCTTTGACACACAGAATAAACTCTTCTATTCCCTTTTCTTCGTTTATTTCTGCAGTTTGAAGAATTTGAACAATTTATTTGTTTAGATTACCCTTGCTATTTTTAATTACACTTGAGTTTTGGCAACTTTGTAATTTGTGGAAACAGTACCAAAACGTCCTTTCTTTAGGTGGAATGTTTTGCTGGGAGACTATGGAGAGAAAACTGTGGAAGCTGTTTCACAAAGTGTGTGTAATGTGAAGAGCACATAAGCACAGCTTCTCAATATCTGGAATGTTTGTAATATGTAATAAAAAAAACCCATAGAGTTTAAAATGGAGATAATGTTTCTGTCTTGCACTTATGTGATTTCATGAGTATGAGTAGGCAGTAATTGATTATGTGCTGTGAACTTTTCATGCTTCATACCATGTTCTAGTGACAAATACAAGACCACAAAACAGGAGGGGAACTGAAGCAGCACTATCTTACAAATCAGTAAAGTTTTAGTACTAAGACACGTGGCAAGCTCTCTTATCTGATGGTTCATATCTCTAATAAGCATTTTATGTCAATAAGTAACTGAATCGTGGAAAGAATTGCCAAGGAGTTTTATCATCTGGAACACCTTAATTATATGAATTTTTCTCATTTTATTTTTTCTTTCCATAACACAGTTGTTACAGGCAACTGATTGCCAAAAGCTCTTAGTAACTCTTGAAAATAAGTTTCACCAATAGGTAGTCAAAAAGTTACTCTGATGGTACAAAAATGTTTTGTTCTCTGAACAGTCTTCACAGCATGCTACCACAGGCTTTTTCATTGTATTTATTTTAGTTAGTTTGTAACATTTAGTATGGTTTCTTTATATGAAAAGTTTTTGCCAAGTGTATTTCTGTGCAGTTGATGGGCTTGGTTTTTTGTTGTTTGGTTGGTTTTTTTATTGATTTGTTTCTTAGTCAAAATATTTCCAGTGTTAGGTATTACAAAAAATCCTTTTTTCTTTCTTTAGCCTTAAGTTGGGCACTCACTGTGGTTCAGTGACATGGGACTTCTTTCTGTAAGCTAAAATTCTGTTTCACAACTTAGATTTCTTCTAAGATTTGAATTCTCTCGAAAAGAACTAGATTCTTCTTGGAGCTCTTCTAAGAACAAAACAAAATATTTCTAATCCTCATTGCAGTTTTCTAAAGATTCTATCTGTATCACTGGATGTAAATCTCCAGAGAGCTTATGCTGAGGAAAAGAAAAACCCTCCAAATACTCTAATAAGCCTATTTATTTATTTTTCAAGGAAGAGAGAAGAGATCAGGAATAACTGCAGAGTTGAAAACCTTCTATCAGTATTAATTTTGATGGTTTAGGTTGAACTTCATTCTGGGGCAGACTTGATGGTATCTGTTTCTTTCCTGATAGGACCCTGGTCTGTCTGTTGTGTTACTTTGTTTACAGCTTAACTAGACGTAGTGTTACGGAGTGGAGACATAGATAACAGGAGGGAAAAAGGAAAGCAGTAATTCCCAGGCCCTTGATCAGTTGCAGGATTTGTTTGGGTTTTGTTTTATATCAATTTCTATTAAAAGACTGAACATAAGAAATAACAAGGGAGAGAGAAACATTAAGGACAGATTTAGAGGGCATTCATGAAGGAAAGGCTATCAGGGGGGAAAGGGTTTAAAAGTTGAAGAAAACAGCCAGTCACGAGTGTGCAAAGATAATTTGTGGCAATCTAACATGTTAATATTTTTGTCATTAAACTTGATACTAAGATGTGTGCTGGTACCTTGGCTCTCAGCTTTTAATTAAAAAATGCTACAGTTCATTGCTCTGGAAGCAAAAGGGAGGAAATAAATGTCTAAAAGAATTTTCTAAACTAGTTGCTTGGAAGTATATTGCTGCTGTCTAGCATGAGGCGCTGGTTCTCTCCAGTGCATGGCAGACCTTGATGGTGAGCTGTATAAACTAGACGTAGTTGGTTAATCTTAGAATCAGAGTTTTACACTATGAAAAAACTATTTAACAATTCCAGAGAACTTAAGCTGTAGCTCTTCATTGCATGTGTTCATTTGGTTCCTATATTGACAGATTTGTTAGACTGTCCAGTAAATTTTCATCAAATTGTACAAATGTTACCAGGTCATACAGTCAACATTTCTTTACTAGAGGGAACTCAACCATTGTATAACTGTGTACCATTGTATACTGTGTGGCTTGGTCAGTAAAGAGCTCTGATTTTTGATTCAGATAAATAAGGTATAGTATAACATGTTGTAGGATAAAGTTAAAGATGAACTATTAAAACTGAGGGTGTCAGAGGTCACCATCCAGTAGACTTCTAACTCAAATAATTTAGCTGACTACCTATTCTGAGGATGAAAATTGTTCTTAACAGTTTTCATTTTTAGTCAGTTAACTTAGTCCTTGTGAAGTTTGGCTGTCTTTAAAATAAAATTATAAAGAAAATGAGGCAGGGAAGGTTAACTACTTAGTTTGCCTGTAGGATAAGTTATAAAGTATATGAATTGCAGTGATCACAACTCAAAATCAGGACTGTGTTGTTCCACATTGGGGTAGCTGGCTTTTAGGGAGTTCTGTAGGTGTTATTTGGTTTTAATTTCTAAAGAGATAACTGTTCCTTTGTGATCTAGTGTATTGATTATCCATCATCTGTAATTACCATTTGCAGAACCCAGGAGAAGGACCTGCAGGCTTGTTTCTGCCTTTTGTCTTCCATTTCTCTCTTTAAATTTGTTCAACTTCCTAAACTTCTTTAAAGCCATTTTGAAAACTCCTTCAGTGCCTTTTTTTTTTAGTAAATAGGAATCTGGGGTTGGGGAGTATTGAGGAGCACATTTCTTAAAGACTGTTTGTTAGAATGATTGTGCAAAATATAAGCTGCTTGTTGTGTGCCTGGGCTTATCAATCAAAACTTCGGTTCACCAGCAAATATTAATTGCTTTTGCTCACAACCGTTAATGTCTTTGAGCCCAATCAAGACTTTAGTCTTGGTTTTGTGATTACCACTCATTATAGCATCTCTTGCTGATAAACTTACTTTAGAAACTCAAGTTAACATCTTCAATGTGTATTTTCTTCTTCTAGGCTGCACAGTCAGTGCTGATCTCCCTTTTTGAACTCAACACTCCAGAGTTTACAATGCTATTGGGTGCTTTACCAAAAACATTTCAGGATGGAGCCACAAAACTTCTCCATAATCATCTCCGGAATACAGGCAACAGTGGTCAGGTATCTATAGCTCTTATTCTTCCTGAAGTTACTGGTGTTTTGAATGTAAGTCCATTGCAGTAGATTATTTGTGAGAGCAAGAATATTGGTAGAGGAGGGGATGCAACCCAAATCCAATGTAGAAGTCTTAGTACCAGATACTACTCTTTACAGAATGCCTGTTTTCTCCAGAGAATTACAATTTGTAAGACTTCGTTGCTTCCAAGTGACTTCATAAGTTTGACTCTGCTTTTTAAGAGTAGTTTATCTTCTACTTTCAAAGTTTTCAAAGTTATACCTGATTTAAGTTACTAGTCATTGGCTAGCAAATCCATGAAATGAAATAGAAGTTTTTTTAAATGTTTCTGGGAACTAGAAAATACAGTAATATGTTTTAAAAGCAGCTGAACTTCTACTGCAATACCTCTTCTCGCCTCTCCTCCTCTAGGGATCAACAGGAAGTCCTTTAACAAGACCTACTCCACGCTCCCCAGCAAGTTGGTCAAGTCCTCTCACTTCCCCAACCAATACATCACAGAACACTTTGTCACCAAGGTAATGTAGGCTGGTAGCACTACATTTCCATGCCTAAGGCTTCATTACATGTTATCCAAAACCCCAGCTGTGAAAACAGAGTCAATTTTGCATGGAGTGACAGATGTTGAAAAATAATCCTCTTCCTTCCATAGAATGACAGTATAGGGAACTGCTCAGCCTCCCCAAAGGGTCTAACCAGTGCCAGGGCTGGCCTGAGATGGGAAAGGGCTGGACACCTTGGCTTTTAAATGGAGGAAGAGGAGGAAGGGAAGAGTTCATCTCTAGCAAATGTTAGCTAGCTCATTAAACCAGACTTAATACTGGAGAGACTAATAAAGTAGTAATTGATAAATATTCTGGCCTTTACTTTTGAGGTATCAGAGTTGCCAGTGAAGTGGGTTTTGTAATTATGCTTTTAGGAATAAACTTACTGTGAAAACCTTTGAGTTTCATCAGTCCTCCTTACTTTGCAACTTTTTTCAGAAAGAGTGTAAGAAAAACCCCAGTTGTTTTGTATTCATAAGAATAAAGCACAGCAAAATAAGTTTCTTTTTTTCAGGCAGATGCTGCTCCATAATGTGGCCCTTTCCTTAGCTGGCTACTCCCAGGGCTTTCTCTGACAGTGGCAGTACACTTAATAACAGAATTGTACTATGGTACATCTTTATGTGGAGAGCCAGCTTTCTTCTGTGATGTGTTTCACAAAAAATAATGGTTTTATTGATAATTCTTGAGTCTCTGTAGTGCATTTTAAAAACATGGGATCACAGAATAAATTTGGCTCAATTCTTATGTCTTCCCTCGTGACCTGCAGTGCATTTGACTATGACACTGAAAATATGAATTCTGAAGATATTTACAGCTCTCTGCGTGGAGTCACTGAAGCCATTCAGAATTTCAGTTTTCGTAGTCAGGAAGATATGAATGAGCCTGTAAAACGAGATTCCAAAAAAGATGATGGCGATTCGGTGAGTATTTAAACTCAGTGCCTCTTGATAGCAGCAAATGAAGCCAATGATTGATTTCTTACAGATGATAAAGCAGCTTCTTCAGTAGGTTACATGTTCCAACCTCTGAAATCTTCAGTGCTACATGCTGTGTTTTAAACTTCTGATTCTATGGAACTTCGGCTTTTGGATTTAACCTTGCCAAATACGTAACTGCTTAAACATGTTTTTAATGACTTAGCATCAAACTTTGAGATAAAATACTGACAGCTGTTTCTAGTCGATGAATTATTTTTTTTTGGACTACGTATACATTTTTTTGTAGGAAAGCGAAGTTTACGGAGCTGTTTCTAAGATTTCTTATTTGAAGGCTAGTTTGAAATTTTTGGGGTTTTTTTCAAAAAGTTTGTAAACTTTTTGAAATTTGTAATTTTTTTGCTACATAGATGAATTATTAATGTAGTTAAAAGTGTAGGTGTATTTCATCTGCGTGTCTGATGCTTCTTTTCCTGCAGATCTGCAGTGCCTCTGGGATAGTAGACCTACGAGCAGGAAGTGGTGTGAGCGACACTGGCCGAACAGCTCTTGATAACAAAACATCGCTACTCAACACGATGCCTCCCCACTCTTCGCCACGTTCACGAGATTATAATCCATACAATTATTCCGATGGTATCAGTCCGTTTAATAAATCTGCTTTGAAAGAAGCCATGTTTGATGATGATGCAGAGCAATTTCCTGATGGTAAGCTTCATATTGCCTTCTGTGCTAGAAGAAAAGTGGTGAGGTTTTCCATCTTTTAGTTCAGTTTCTGATTTATTGTTAGCAATGTGTGTATCACCAGTACTGCACCTCTGAGAGGTTTTAACAAATGCTGTATTTCAAATTAGTTTTTGTCAGTAATCCTTTTGAGTGACATTGTTGGATTACTTCGAATTTGCAAAGACTAAGAATAAAAATGAGGTAAATGCTAAACTACGTGGTATAATTCTGGAAGCATGTCCTGTAGCAGTATTGTCAATATTTACTTAGAAGATTGCTTTATGATGGAAATTTAAAGGCAGGGGAGTTTTACAGCAAGGAAGTAAAACTGAATCAAGCCAGTTTGGGAATTAGGCAAAAGGTTAAGCATTTTGTTAGTAATATATTTTTATTTGAAACATGACGTTGGTGTTTTCTATTGGCTAAATGTACTTAAAAATAAAAAAAAATGCAAACACCAAACAAAAACAGCTTTTTACTGGTTCATTTAGCCCATGTAAATCTAGGAACTCAAGCTGTTGTTTTGTAGGCTTCTGGAGTTTTCAATATTTCTCAGTATATATCTGGGTAACTTTTTATATCTAATTGTTGGCAAGGTTCCAAAGTATCACTGTTACCACTATTTTAAATAGTAGTAGCTGGTTTTCATAATCTGGTATTCATTATTGTTGATATTTCATATTTAGTTACAGATTAACATCAGGATTTAAGTAAAAGTGTTTCTTAGTTATGAGGAGTGAATTATTTTTTCCCGCTTCTTACTGTTTTGCTTCTGCCATCCAGCACAGATGTGTTGTAGAAATTGTTGAAAACAAAGCTATTTTCTGACTTGGTGTTTCATTAAAATATTCTATAAGTTATACTATTCTATAAGTTAAACTGTTCTATAAGTTAGATAAGTGCCTGGCAAGATCACGGAGCAGATCCTCCTGGAATCTCTGCTAAGGCATGTGGAAAACAGGGAGGTGATTGGAGACAGCCAACATGGCTTCACCAAGGGCAAATCCTGCCCAACAAATTTGATGGCCTTCTATGATACTGCCACAAACTTGGTGGACAAAGGCAGGGCAACGGATGTCATCTTCCTGGATTTACGCAAAGCATTCGACACTGTCCCACATGACATCCTAGTCTCCAAACTGGAAAGTCATGGGTTTGATTGATGGACTGCTCAGTGGATAAGGAACTGGCTGGATGGCTGCACTCAAAGGGTTGTGGTCAACAGCTCAATGTCCAAGTGGCAGACAGTGATGAGTGGTGTCCCACAAGGGTCAGTACTAGGACCTGTGCTATTTAACATCTTTGTTGGAGACATGGACAGTGGCATAGAATGCACCCTCAGCAAGTTTGCCGACGACACCAAGCTTGGTGGTGCAGTCGACATGCTGGAGTGAAGGGATGCCATCCAGAGGGACCTGGACAGGCTGGAGAG
>VZRU01009145.1:0-21899 GCA_013398155.1 Pedionomus torquatus | reverse complement strand
GTTGTGGTTTAGCCTCAGACAGCAACAAAAAACCACATGGCAGCCCGGTCACTCCAACACCTCACAGCCATGAGGGGAAGATCGGAAGAAAAAGGCAACACTTGTGGGTTGGGACAAAAACTGTTTAACAGGACAACAAGTAGAACAGGGAAAAAACAGTAACAGTAACAGGGATGGAGAAGGATACAAATGCGATTACCATACCGACCGCTCGCAGACCGCAACCCGGACCATCCCTGACCCTGCACCACCACCACTTCTGGCCCCCCCTCCCCTTCCCGGCAGCTCCCAGCGACCCCCTGGGCATGGCTCACCTGGGGTGGGATACCTGTGCCCCTGCTAGAGCCAGGGGAGAATTAACCCTGTCCCTCCCAGAAGCCAGGACACTCTCCTACATGAAGTTACCCAATTGCCTTGGGTACTGTTCAAGACGACGTAGTGTCATTATACTTTTTCAAGTCGCTGAAGGGAGGGTTTTCTTCCTTTGTATGACATCTTAAGCCAGATACAGATGTCGTGGAGCAATAGAACAAGTTTTTGGCTTTCATTAACCATTTCATGGTTCTGAATGTGGCAAGGAATTGTCAACCCTTTCCATTTGTAGCCAGCTCCGCACCATTCAAGAGCATGGCTTTGTATCTCTTAAGGGAGGATGCACAGGAACGTATAAAGGGAGGAGTTGATTGTGGCTGAGAAGAGGGGATGCAGAAGTAGAAGGATAACTGTAATCTCGCTCAGAAGTATTTGTGATGCATGCACGCAGGATAAAGGATAGTGCATGTCGATATAAGAAATACAAATACTGTAACTACTTGAATATCAAACAGTTCACATCAGTGTCACTGATGTTATGGAGAGAATCCAGGTTTATTACTACATGAGTACATATTCTCCCTGTGATCCCAATGCAAGGGCACTTACTCTGTATGGAACTTGTTGTCGAGTTCCAAATTTTGACATTTGACTGCAGTTCCTCCCATACCAATAACTTCTGCCACTCATCTGATACTCATTTCCCTACACCCTCTTGATTTTTGTGTACTGTATTTGTTACAGTGTCTTGTCCTCATCTTTCCTTCTTTGTTACTGTGCTTTTTCTTTCTCTTGGTTTTGTGTATGTGAAAGGGTAAAAGGGAAAAGGATGGAGAAGAAACAGCTATGGAGATTTTTTTACATTAATAAATGTACAGACCACTGATTTTGTACAGTAGTTTCTCTTTTTGGCAGATGTTACAGCTGCACTAATAGGTAGACCAGATGTGAATTTTTCTGTTATGCCCATGTGGTATCCTGAGCTTCTGTACCTGTTGACTTCCTACCGAATTACTCTTGTTCTGCTTGTTCTGCATAATCTTCAGGCTGAAAGTATTCTTTTGTCACTGTTTCTTTCAGTCTTAGAGGGGAGGAAAACCAGCTGGATGGATTTCCAGAAGTAGCAACCTAGGCCATGTAGTCGTTAAGCATGTTTTTGAGATGAGAATGGAAACATGTCTTGTCGGCTATCACTGACCTAACAAGCAATAACAAATGACAACATAAGAAATGACAGATTTAAAAGGAGGGGATATTTCAATATGTAGTTGGAGGGTATTGTAGACTAGAGAAATTTCAAATCCAATTCAACAAGCGGGTTTGAAAAATTGGTAAGTATATTGCCAAGGAGTAGAGAAGCCACAGAATGTTGGGAAGGTAGTCTTATTCTTGAAGGGGTCTTCATTCATGTATTTCTGCAGTATTGTAGAGCTCTTGGAAATTCATATGCTTAAGACTATTACTGCCAGATAACAGACCCTAGTAATCGTTTCTGGTAAATTATTTTTCTATGTCTTTTATTTTTTACTTGATCTTTCAATAGGTGGTGAGATCTGCTGAAGAAGCTGCTTCCATGCTGGCCACTTCGATTAGCCCAGATCAGTGCATCAAAGTTCTTTGTCCAATTATCCAAACTGCAGATTACCCCATTAATCTGGCTGCAATCAAAATGCAGACGAAAGTCATAGAAAGAGTATCTAAAGAAACCCTTACTCAGCTTTTACCAGAGATTGTGCCAGGTCTAATACAGGTAAGTAGAGAAGAAAAAAGAAATGGCGAAAAAAAGAAACAAAACCAAAAGAAACTGTACATATGAGAATTGCAAAGACTTCTTAAATATATTATCATTTTATTTGTCTGATAGCTGTGTTGACCCCACATAACTCAGTGGGAGAAAACTCTTTGATTGGCATGTAGCTAAATTGTAACTGTGGTAAGGACTCAAAGGATGTCTTGGTAGGCTGTGAAGTACTGGTTATAGTCACACTCTTTTTTTACTTGCAGGGGTTTTTTTGTTGTTAGTATCTTTTTGCAAATTGTAAGCATTTAGTCTGCAATTGTATTTTGTATATAATTGGAGGGTTTTATCATTTGGGGTTTGTGGGAGATGAGAGGAGAGAAGCAGTTTACTGGGGAAAGTTTAATAAAATGAGAAGGGTATCAGTGGTTTCTCCTCCTTTGCCTTTAAAAATAATTTCATATCAAGAGCCAAGATGCAGTCATTTGCATGTAGTGGATAAAGACATTTCAGAGTTTAACAGCTGCTTTCTGCAGATTTCTGCCTTTAATGGGTGTGATCCTGTTGTATGTCTGCAGAAGGTAGAGGCAGAGAGAGGGGGAGATGCGAGAGACAGCTGTGCATGGGGCATAGCAAAAGAAACAAAAATTGTGAAGAAACAAGATGAGAGTTAACAAACTGATGTGTCAGTCTGATACAGCAGAAGGCTGTTCAGCCATCCATCGAGATCTGGACAGGCCTGAGAGTTGGGAAGAGAGGAACCTGATGAAATTCAACCAGGGCAAGTCTAGAGTGCTGTACCTGTTGAGGAATAATCATGCACACCAGTACAGTTTTGGGGGCTGACCTGCTGGGAGGGAGCTCTGTGGGAAAAAGACCTGGGAGTCCTGGTGGACAACAGGATGCCCATGAGCCATCAATGTGCCCTTGTGGCCAAGAAGGCCAGTGGCACCCTGGGGGGCATCGGAAAGAGTGTGGCCAGCAGATGCTGGCAGGTCATCCTCCCTCTCTGCTCTGCCCTGGTGAGGCCCCATCTGGAGCACTGTGTCCAGTTCTGGGCTCCCCAGTTCAAGGACACGGAACTGCTGGAGAAGGTACAGTAGAAGGCTACAAAGATGATGAGGGTCCTGAAGCATCTCTCTTATGAAGGAAAGGCTGAGGAACTTGGGTCTTTTTAGTCTGGAAAAGACTGGGGGAGGGGTCTGATCAACACCTAGAAATACTTCAAGGGTGGGTATAAGGAGGATGGGACCAGTCTTTTTTCAGTGGTGCCCAGGGACAGGACCAGAGGAAAAGGGCACAAACTTGAATGTAAGAAGCTCCTTCTAAACATGAGGAGGAACTTCTTGACTTTGAGGGTGGCAGAGCCCTGGAAGAGGCTGCCCAGAGAGTGTGTGTCTCTATCTCTGGAGAAATTCCAAACCTGCCTGGACATGTTCCTGTGCAACCTGCTCTGGTTTGTCAGGGGGGTTGGGACTAGGTGATCTCCAGGGTAACCCCATTATAATTTTGTGAAAAGAATTTTTTCAGAGTAAGGAAGCTCTAAATTGAATGGTCTTCTGCTTTAGGTAAATATCTGTATAATCTAGAACAAGTTCTCTTTTGTACTCCCTGTTGCATGACAGCAGCTCTGTTTTCAGTGTAACTTATGACCAAGATTGTGTGGGGTTTAATTTCAGTCTGGAAAATTATTATCTGTGGTGATAAATAAGCACCATGTATTTGAAGTGCACGCTCTGTATTTGCCTGTTTGGGGTTTTTTTGTTGAAATGGTTCATTGGGCAACACTAGCATTCATTTACTGCAGACTTCAGTGTATTATAGGTAAATAAGTAAATAGCTTTCTGAGGCTTTTAATCATTAACCGATAAGGTATTAACATTCATTTTATTGCTTTCTAGGGTTATGATAATTCAGAGAGCAGTGTTCGTAAGGCATGTGTTTTCTGCCTTGTAGCCATTCATGCAGTAATTGGTGATGAACTAAAACCACATCTCAGTCAACTCACTGGCAGTAAAGTAAGTAAAATATAGCATTTAAAGAAATCTTGGTTCATAATTGCATGCATGCATTTGTGTTTTGGTTGCAATTGCCAAAATATTTCATAGGTGTATATTTGAAGGAGAATATCAGGCCTACTGAAACCATCTGAGGATTATTATAAATTTATCATAAAATGTTCAAAATGGAAAATCCATAGATCTTGATTTATGCTGGTGTATGAATTTTACCATAAAGATAAAAACTAAATTATGTTTCTTACTGCTAATTAATGGATTTAGTTATTGGCTGTATCCCTGGAAGCAGTGATATATATTACTCAGCATGACTTTTCCTATCAGCATTTCTTGTCTTGTTTTTCATGCAAGTTCTGGTTGGAAAGCAGTAAATGTCCTATGTAGTGTTACATACAGCAGTTTTACTTATTTTCCCTCTGTGTTATTTTACTTTCACCAGTCCTTTCAGTACCTCTAATATGAAATAATTATAGTAATAATAGGTCCTTTTCTGTTCAGGATATTCATGATTTTAATCACAGGTTTTACATACAGGATTTTTTGCATGCAGACAGCTGTATGTTCATTGTGAATGTTTTTGTTCTTGGGAATAAAACAGATCAATTTTGTATATCTATGAATAAGACAGTTCTGTCTTAAAAATACTCTCTGGCAGCGATTTGTGTTGAACGTGATTCTAGACAGTATTGGAAGCTTTAGTAAATATGAGCATCAACAACTCTTAACTAGAGCTTAAAACCTCAACAGTAACTTAAAAGAAAAAAAAAAAAAAACAGAAAAAGGAGAAACCTTAGCTAGAACAGCATTGTAATTTGAGGAAAATACTCCATTTGTGTTAATCTTAGCTACCTTAGATCATTCTTTTCTTTACGTTTTTGAAGAAGTTTGAGCAGTTCTTGTGACAAGTTTTACTGTGTTTGATGTTTTTTATTGGCAAGATTGTTACCTCTGAATCAAGTCTGTGAAACATGATTTTGTTTTAGGGGAAAAGATTATTTAATGTCTCCTTCGTTGTGCCATTCCTGTAGTCTGTACAGTTTTGAAAATACTAAACAAAGTGAATTTCTCCTTAAATTTGCAGATGAAATTGTTGAACCTTTACATCAAACGTGCACAAACAGGCTCTGGACCAGGGGATACAACAGCAGATTTGTCTGGACAAAGCTAATGAAGCTGACAAGAGTTAACTAGGTCTCCTAAAGCAAGGGGAAGGACCTCTTCAGTGAAAGGAAAATTACACACAACTTTTGGAATGTTTTTCTTGTTGGTTTTTTTTTTCCCTTTCTTTTTGGATTTTTTTGTTGGTTTGTTTTTTGTTTTCTTTCTTTAACCAATGGCTGTCCTCAGCCTGCATGTGACTGTTGCAATAGAATTATTCCAAATCCAAGGACAAACAGTATTAACATCAGTTGATCAAAGCAGAATAAAATTTTAAAATAATCTAATCTGTCAGTTATCCTGTTCACAATCCTCTGTGTCTTCCCGTTAACTTTTGCCAGTGTTATTGTATTAATTTTTTTTAAATGCTAATTAAAAAGGTATGCTCTAAGCTTCAGAAGTTAAAATATAAATTCTGTTGCTTTTATTCAGCTGCAGATAATGTTACTTTTTTATTGCTGTTTTGTTTGAGTATCATGTCCTTCGCTAGAAACAAGAAGTGATGTGAAACAAGGCTGAACTAGTCTGAACTGCAGTGAGACACGTTCACTGTGTTGGTGGTTCATCTTATTTACAGCTTGTTTGGGATATTCTGGAGATTGAGAAATATGCCTATTTAAAAAAAAAAAAAAAGCTGGATTGATCCAGTTCTGTAAAAGTGATATTGTTCATTGGTTGTATGTTTGTTGCATAAATAAGAATTCGGTGTGCGCAGTAGAGGGCTGGTACAATCAGTACCTCTTTAATGTGGAAGACAGCCCTTTCAGGGTAGCATTGCCAACCTGGTGATTGTGTGGCAGTCTGCTTTCTAGCAGCAGAGTTAATGGTCACTTGATGGACGTGAACCATCCTTGTCACCTTTCGTTCTTCAAGCAGGATGCTTCAGAATGGAGTGCTCTGCCCAAGCATGCTCAGTATGTATTTATCACTAGAATGTTTCCTCTCAACCTAATTGCTGGAACCAAGTAGTCTTGTATTGTAACTCACATGGGATTTTATGACAACAGTGCAGAAAACTATTTATTCATTACCTTCCTAAAAGCACCAAGATTTTCTGCATTGAATTTGAATGGGGGTGGGGGGTGGAGAATAGTCACAAATACTATGGATCTTGCCACCTTTTAATTTAAAAAAAAAAAAAGAAATATATATTTTGGATTAATTGGGAAAGATGCACTGAATTATTTGCATGGTTTTCTGGAATAGCATCCTCAAGACCCATCTGGATTAAGATGTGGAAACTTTTCCAGGCTTTGTTTTTCCATTTTTAAAAAAGATTTAGTTTATTGTGAATAATGGTTCTATGTATTTATGAACTTGATAATGGAAGGAGAACAAAGATCAAGTAAATGTGTCCCTAAATGTTGTCTTTTTTTCTTCTTTTTTTTTTTTTCTTTTGGTCTTGGATATAAGCAGCAAGGTAATTAACTGAGAACTGGGATGAGATAGTGCTCTTCCCATGAATGATGCAACTTTTTTTTTCCTTTTCTTTCTCTTTGTGATGTTGTCTAATTGTAGGAAGTGTATCCTAATAAGAGAGAAAATAGCAGTGCCAAGGATGATCTATGCTAGGCTAAAATTCTCTCTACCTCTTCAGGGTGACTAATTTTTGACTGAGGTGCTGCATATAGCAGCCAGTAAAAGAACTATCTACAGTAAATAATTTTTTTTTCTTTTTTTTCCCCTCCAAATTGTCAATTAATGTATATTCAAAACTCTATTCTTCAACATTGCAGCCAAATATCATAAGAAACTAGTTATATATTTTACTTGCTAGAAACCCTGAAAAGCAAAACTGAATAAAAATTAAGTCAGATGCTTGTAGTTACATGAAAGGTTGTTTTCACTTTAGTTTGAAGTGAATGCAATAGAAAGAGCTAAGATGTGATTGTTAAAGAAGCAATGCCATTGCAGAGGTTTATTTGGAGGAAGAGTTGTAGAAATGTATGTAAAGACATAAAGCCAAGACTCATAACTTGTCGCTAGCCCTTTTTAGCAGCTACATCAAGAGTATCTCCTCTTTCTTTTCCTTTGTTACGTGTAACATCCTTGTTGTTTTCTACTGTTTAATTACGTTGTGTATTTATAGTTCTATGCTTACCATTGTGCATATACTGGCAATAAAATGTACATAACATTACTTAAAAAATTAGCAATGTATACGTTCTGGTTTTCTGTTTTATTTGTTCACGTGCTATAAGAAAAATTATAAATGCAATTGATGCAACATTGGTTTAAAAAAGAACATTCATCTTCATGTTTTGTGTGTCCAAATGATGTTTCTTTATATACTCATGTTACTGAATCTGACTTGGCATTTGAGAACGTGCTGTGAATATAGGTGTGCTAGACACAAGTGTGTTTTGGAAATGGAATCAAATCTTTAGGAGCGCCCCATTTCCTTCATCTAGACAGGTGTTTTGGTTACTATTTCATTTCTTTGTACATATATGTTGTTTACATTTGTTTTTTTAACACTTCAGAAATATTTTTCAGTCTGCAATCCTGTAGTTCATCTATTGATTATACAAAAAAGTCACTTGAAAAAAATTGCTCGAATTCTAAGTTGGTTAGTGCCATATGTTGTTCCTCCTTTTTCTCCATTTATTTTTCAGAGGATGGTTTTAAGATGACTGGTGTTTGTCATCTTTCTGAAGATGCTATTTCATACTGTAAAAATAAGTTATTGAAACATACAGTATATATTGTGGATTAACATGATTTTTTTTTAATGTATAAACAAAAATTGGTGAGAAAGAAATGATTCTATCCCCTGTATGACTGAAATGTTTTACTCCGAATAGTGAGGGAGGAGGATATTTACTGAAAGTTTATCCCTCAGTTTTGCTTCTAAGCCGTCCTTAAATGTTCTAAGTATGGATATCCCATGTATTAAAAATTTAAATGCAATATATTTAAATTAATATTTCCCTTATGGTATGACTAGTTCTGTTTCCAAGAAAGATGGGGCTGCAGTAGTGCATAGAACCTGTTTATGTGATGTGGAGGCATCAGCATGTAAGAATTTGCAACAATATAATTTCCACTGGAGCCAGTTAGATTCACTGTGTTGCTTTCTGCCTTCATTTCCTATATTATAAATATACATTAGCTCAGTTAAATTTGAGCATGCCTTACAACCCTGCTGGATGTGGTTTCTATAATGGATTAGCTAAAAGATCTGGAGAAAATTAGGACAATTACAAGTCACTGTTCTTTCAGGACGAGTTCCTTTATGTTCTTTCTAATATTCTGTCAAGATAGGTCATTGCAGTCTTTTGAATACCAAAACGTCATTATTAAAGGTTGGGTTTGGGCTTAAAAAAAAAAAAAAAAGGAAAGAAAGCTACATGCAGAACCAGGATAGGAAATGCATGTCTTGGGTGTCTGATTTGGATGTCACTTGCTTTAAAGAATTTTGTGTAACACATGTTCAGCTGAAGTCTTAGCAAGGAAGTTGGGATGGTAAATGTAAATTGAAAGGAGAGCTGATTATGTAAATGTTCCTGAGTTTGGTTGCTTGCTTGTTTTTGAAGATAAAGGTTGGAAGAGATTGACTTGTGTTTATTATTTGTGGTCTGAGTCCCAGAGCAAAAAGCACAAACATTTGTATACTGAAACACTTACATATTCTTAATAGCTTCCAAATGTTTAAAAGTTTGAGTGAATTTACAAACATACCAATATAGAAAGACTGTTGAGAGTGCGGGCCTGAACTGCTCACAGTTTGATTTTCAGCAAAAGAATTAAAATTCTGAATATGACATTGTCCCTTTGAAAATAAAGAGAAAATAATTTGCTGAGATGTCCTATGGTTATCCCCAACCCACAGGGTAATGAGGAAGGTTTAGCTGGTTTGGGTAAGTTTCACTGTCTCAGATCGGGACATTGCAAACAAAACTATAGAACACCATAAACGTAAATATCATGGGGATAAATGGGCAGTTTAGGAACCGGAGGATTATCTAAATAAAGAAAACTGATTTTTTTTTTTCCCAATTACAACAGTAAAATGATTGGTTTTGCAGTTGTAGTCTACTTCCAGGTAGAATGAAGGTCAATACTCATATTACATTCTCTAAAAAAACCTGAAGTTTTCCCTGCTACGTTTTGTAATTACGTCTTCCAACTCTTTAAAAGCATATACTTTAGGGATTTGCTTTATATGTTATAAATGTTGTCTTAAACAGATTACATTTTTTCTTTTTTTGTTAAAACACAGAAGGTTTTTCAGTAATGTGGGAATTTTGGGAAACTGCTAGTCTGGCAAGTTGGGGGGGATCAAATGAGCATATATTTTTCTTGTCTGTATTGTGCATATGCTTGTATATTTAAGTATATTTTAAGACCTCAGGGTTCCCAGACTGTGTAGCTTCAATTGTCCCAGTTAAAGAAGTCTCTTCATTTGCTGACAGGACTTTAGGATAAAGAGCATATTGACTGAGAAGTTCCCTACTGAGGAAAGTTTGCTAACAGGTAATTTCTGCTTCGACAGAATCACACTGTTTGTAAATTGCTGTTCAACAGTAACTCTTGGCAACTTTGAAATAGTATTTTGTAAGCAGTTTTAAATACTTTATGATTTCTAACAAATCTAAAAATTCTGTAACTCTTGATTTACTTTAGGTAGATATAAGTGATCCTAAAGTAACATAATTTGAGGGAGTGAGATTGGAAGTATTGCTGGGTTAGCCACACACAGAAAATATCTTCAGAGGGAAAAATAACATACCTGCATATAACCACTTGATATCCAAGCTTGTTACCGGTGGGAGGAGGTAGAAAGGTAACTAAACTATGTCATGGGTATCAAAGTTTTACAAGTCTTTGATTTTTATTGTGCTTCCTGTCTTAGGTGGTGCTGTTGTCCACCTATGTGAATCTTTGGACCTCTATAAAACTCAGACAGAAATGAGTTCTGTTAACTATAAAGACAGTGCCTCTGTGTCCAACAAAGATTTATACCAGTAAAAATGCACATATAGCTCTAAGGCAGTATGCAGATTCTCGAAAGTCAGCTAGACTTGTTCATTATTCCTTCACCATCTGTTCATTTCTGCCCACAGCAGAGCCAGCAGACTACCCTGTGGGAGCTCCCTCAATCTGTTCCAGGCAAATGACATTGGGGAACCATCTCAGACTGGTCCTCCAGCAGCACCTTGGAATCAGAAACTTCTGCGCTTTTGTCTTGGGCACTAAGGGTCTGCCTGTGCCAGGGGAAGAGGGTGGGAGAAATATATAAAAAAAAAACTTTTCTCAGCACAGTTAATTTAGCCAGAGCATATGTAGCTAATGATAAAATATCAGGGAAGACAAGGAAAATGTGGTTTCAGTTCGGTTTAAACTGCTGAAGTGTGAGCCTAGGGAGGAACTGGATATGTCTGATTTCAATTAGAATTGCAGATTCGCATGTTTTAAAATGCTTAATTCATCTATCTGCTAATCTGAAGTACTACACTTGAAATGTAACCATAATGGTATTCAAGTGCAAAAAAGTTTCTAATCAAGTAAAATAGTAATTTCTGGCCTCTTATATTTTGTCCTTTCAGCACAACTTAAACTGATGTGGATAAAACATTTTTACACCATATTAAATATCCTTATAGTTGATTGTATTTTATGTACAGAAATTCTAAGGTGTTTGATGCAGCTTTTGATCTTCCAGATAACAGCTGTAGTCGATTTGGCAAATTAATGAATTGAACTGTGAAAGGGACTTTGTCCATTAGGAAGGAGAAGGAGCAGAGCTTTTTCTGTGTCAGAACATACAACAGCAGTTTGTAAATCCAAGTACTGATATGTTCAGATTACTGAGTAGACACCGCAAATGTAGAATAGCAGAAAAACAAACCCTTGAACTTGTCCGCTTTTACAGACTTCTGAATCTTCTACAAAAAACCCTGACCCCATCTTTTGCCACAGCCATAAAAGCCTGAGAACTTAATTTTTGATTCAGGTATGATGTAATGGGTTAAGTCAAAATTTTCTCTGAGCAATGTTGCTGTCTCAGTCTCTTGATGCCTACAAATTATCTCCATGGGATAGGTTCCTTTGCTCACCTTAAAGTCTTCCCAAGAAGCAGCAGAAAAAAACCAAAGACATTACCTGCTATGCTTCCATGGTGTAAGATATGAAGTCCGTAAGACAATTATTCCTCATAGCCTCACAGATTCAGAAGTAGGTTATGTGAGGAATGTGACTATGGAGGAATAAATTACTAAGCAGTAACATTGCACAATGGAGATTTTTAGACTTAAGAGGTGATAGATTCCACAAGGAATAGGAGCACACCCTGCATTCTTCAGAAAAAAGCCAAACATACATTTTATTTGTAAACTGACACTCCATGGCATTAGAAGCAACCCATATTTCTCTTTTACGTATGAAGTCAGTTCTCTTGAGTGTCTCATGTCAAGAAGAATCCGAAGCAAGACCAAGCACAGGGTCTCCGATGTATCTAATGTATCTCATCCAAAGCGATCACAAGGATCTGCAAGTATTTAGTGTGTTCAGCGCTATTCTGCATGCCAGTCTGGTCAGATACCCCAGGATGCATTGCCTTGTCTCAGTGCTCTTGGTCTCCTAAGATTTCTACTGGAATTCTAGGAGATCTACCAAAAATGTTCTTCGTGTTTTTTCCCCGTTTCCCTAGTTGCTTTTTTCTTTTGTTTTTTTTTTTCTTGGCATCCTTCCTTCTCAAGAGTCCTTCTGCATCACAGAGGAAGGACATAGAAATTTGCTCTCCACAACTCCCTGAAAGGAAGGTGTAGAGGCCGGGGTTGGTCTTTTCTCCGAAGTCACAGGCAATGGGACAAGGGGAAATGGCCTCCAAATTAGAGATTAGGAAAAACGTTTCCACAGAAAGGGTGGAATAGGCTGCCCAGGGCAGTTGTTGAGGCCCCATCCCTAGAGGTATTCAAAAGACTTAGTCCTTAAAGACATGGTTTAGTAATGTTTTTTATTAGAGTTAGGTCGATGGTTGGGACTTAAAGGCCCTTTCCAACCTAGACAATTCTATGATTCTATGACTGGTAAGTGTAGCAGTCCTTACAGCACTTCAGTGTTAAGCAGGTCCATTAGGATGTCAAAAACTATCCAATAATCCAAAATAAAGGTGGGAGCTGGACATTGGAAATATGCAGGCATTTCTGCTTGTCATTTACTGCACTAAACAGACACAGGGCACTGTGGTGTGCAGACTGCCTGTGATTGCCAGGTGACCAGGCAGGAGTAGGACTGGCCTGGGTCAAATGTTAATGTGTTGGGAGGTGCATGGTGAGGACTTGCCATTCAGTGCAGCCATGGATCACATGCAGAGGTTTTTCTTGCTTCTGATTGTCACCCATCAGGTTTTTAAGTTCTTTATATGAGTGGCAATGAATACAGTCCCGCCTCCAATGTGGATAGCAGATGGAGATGTTGCACATTGAAAAGTGCATACAAGGAAGGGTGGGAAATACATTTCAGCACCTTTTGTGTGTGTGTATGATGGATTGACGGCTCATAAAAACAGCGGAGTATCATCAGGATACGAATACCTCCCTGTTATATAGTGATTTAGGTGAACAGGGTCACCCATGTCTAATTTTACAGGTGTTTTCATTCACAAGTTACCCTGAATTTGGCAGCAAGTATTACGCAGCTAAAAAGAGTCCAAAGGCCAAATAGGGCACATCAGTTTAGCACTGCTTTCTCCTCTGTACTCTGTTTTGGGGCTGAAGTACAAAAGGATTGCTCCTGCATACATATAAACCTCTCTTCTGATTTTAAACTGACTTAGCATTTTAAGCTCAACTAAAAATCTTCACTGGACAGCAAAAGCTTCCTTTAAATAAATTTTTCAGAATATGTACTGAATTTACCACATAGCACCCGATGTGAGTTTTTTGTGTGTTGTTACCATCTGTAGAATAATTTTTACTTGCTAAATCAAAGAGCAAAGATGACATTCTGCATATATAACCAGTTGTAATACCAATACTCAATGTAATTTGCTGTAGTTCTCAGAAGGGCAATGGGAAACTGAAGTGAGGAGTCTGATCACTCCTAAAGTGATTGAAGATCAGCAAATTGAGTGATGCCTTAGGGGATCTCATCATTTTGGAGGCTGCTCATGGAAAAATACAACAATTAAAGTTTTCAGGCACTGTATGCTAAAGTATTTCATTGCAGATCCACCTATTTGCAAAACATTACACTCCCCACCTTAAATTTCTGGTTGGACTTTGCATGCCATACACAAGCCTTAAAGCACGAGATGTTTTAAATAAATAATATCTTGTTGTTTGTGTATACAGTACTCCTTTGCTGGGATCTGTTTTAGTACTTACTGGGCAGATTAGAAAGCAAGAAACAAAAATAGTCCCTTAACAATAAACAGTACAAGGTAAAAAACTCACCTTATTTGTCCCTAAACTTGCAAGACCGTATAACCACATACCTTTATGTCTAGAGGTTAGTCAAGGGCAGCAGGGGTGGGTGTGGGGAATATACAGTGCTTCATGAGGCAAAATACCAGGCTTAAATATAACCTGGGAAGTTTATCCTGAATGGAAAAAAAACCCTAAGTTATGCTGTTTGCAACAATGATTAATCAAAATACAAGACTGTTCTTTAAGAGAAGAGAGAAAAAAAATCTGAATTGGGGGGGGGGGAATGTTGGTAGTGTTTAATTTCAGCTTGGGTAAAAACAGCTTTCCTAAATGTTCTGTAGTTTGCATTCATGGAACCCAAAGCTTCTATGAGTGATGCGTCAAGCATCTTGTCAGCCCTTGGAGGGGAAAAAAAGAGGGGTAAATTTTCCATTTCCGTAGTGCCTTTGCACATGAGTCCACAGGATTTGGTTCTGCTTTGTTTCTCTAAACTGTCAGGAACAGTGGTCATAGTGGGATACCACAGTTCATAGCAGCAGCTTTTGGTGCTGCCATGCTCTCAAGTTGGAAGTAGTTTGTGTACCATGAGGGGCAGTCGTAACACAGGCCTTCAACTTCTGCCTCGTATAAGCAGCAAGTACTTAGAAACTGAGATCACAATAGCCTTCATCATGTCACCTTCCTCTGTTAATAAATACCCCATCTTTTCAAGGCAGTAAGTTTTGGATATAACCAATGACTCTGTTATTTTTTAGTCTGTGTAAGCCTAATACTTGAAAAATCAAAAGTAAGAGACTGAAGAGGCATGTTGGGCATGGTGCTGCTGCATGTTACTGTGGCATGCTCTTGTGGTCAGTAGAGAAAAATCTTTGTTAGCAGCTGTATGGCAGAGAGGACTGAAATTAGAGAACTGAAATAATTGGGCCTAACAGCTCTCACTCGCTATCTCTGCTCAAAACAGACTGAGGAAACCCAGGCCACTAGCTCAATCTGCAGCTGCTTGCCTGGGCTCCCCTGGTGTCTGGATGTAAGAACAAATCCAGGACTTTGAATACATGTGTAATTTTAAAAAATACCAGAATTAATTCTGAAAGGGCTAGTGACAATGCCAGATGTGCTAAAGGTGAAAAATAGAAGTGCAAGCTTCTAGTATACCTCTGCAGGTGTGTGTGTATGTGTTTAGATATACATAACAAAGACAAAATAGGCTACTGATTAGTCTGGGGGCCTCAGTTGCTTTTGCTCACAAGTTCTCACCTGGTCTTCACAAAAAGACTGGTCCAAACTGCGGCATTCCCACCTGCATTTTAACAAACCAGCATCTGTCAAAAGCAACAGGATACTCTGGGGTGGAAAAAGGTGCCTGATAATTTAAAGCCACACAAGCTCCATAGAAGTGGGAGGTATTCTCTGCTAGGGACTGAAAGGCCTTCAAGTTAAGGGGAATCTCTGGTTTTACTCCTGCCATTAGATCAAAATGCAAGCCACAAAATAAATGCCTATGCTCTGAGTGTGAAGCTCATGTCAGCCCCGAGGGAAGATTGTGAAAGTGGATTGAGGTGTGTTATTTTTTGACAATAATGGGTGCAAAGGGCAACGGGGCCTGCAAAGACAATGCACTGTATGCATTTGACATCTTTGCCTAAATCTAGCAGTGGATACAGTGATTTTATTTTTAACTTGCTGGTAGATGGAGCAAACTGGATAGCAGGATACATACGCTTTTTCTACAGTCACTGAAATAATTACTTTTACAAACGCAGCAGTGATCACTAGGACTTGTGTTGCCCTTCACATTTGCTGGGATGGCACTTACTAAGAGTATAGTTATGTATAGACATGTACCTATATGTAGTGGAAAAACTAACCTTGAAAAGATGCCTCCAGCTCCCATCCTTGCTGGAGCGAAAATCAGTTTGTGCACAGAAGCAGGTCTGTGTTACGACAGCCCTCCCCGAGGTACCTTGGTACCTTGGAAGAGAATAATCCTATAGAATCACTAAGGCAGCAGTCCCCATTCCTGTCTGCTTTTCTGGACAGTGTCACACGTGGGTGTTTCTCTCTTGCTCCATATTTATGGTTCCCCTTCTGTTATTATTCTGGCCTTTGTTTTTTGTTTGGGTTGTTTGATGTTGAATAAGAATGGTAAGTTCCCTTTTGACTGTCTCATGCTACAAAAAAAAACCCAAACCAACCAATCAAATAACAAAACAACCCAACCAACCTTGTTGTTTCTTTGAAGTTTTTTTGACTGATGGATAATTACTATCAGTCTAGTAAGAAATAGTTCCTTTTTGTTCTCCAGAACCTTGTTCTTTGATATTCTGGTTTGTTGTTGTGTGGTTTTTGGTTTTTTTTTTTTACAGCCTGAGTGTTGTCACAATATTGCCGTACCTTTTAAAAGTATCTTTTTATAGAATGAACTGGAAGGAACAAGTGATGTGTTATTGTGGAGGGTGGTGGTTTAAAAAAAAAAAAAACAACAACAAACCCAAACCAAAAAATCCCCAACCCACACAAAACCAGGGACTACTATTTGTTGGTAGTCTGTCCTATTTCAAGCAGAATGGGTGCCCTCTGCAGGTAACTGTTTTCAGATGAGGTTTTTGGGTGTGTGGCGTCTTTCTATTTCTAAGAGCCGAGGCCTCAGCAGAATCAACCAGTACTATTTTGTGTGTTTTAAAGCAGATATCACCATCCTGGCTGCAAACCAGGCAAGCAAATGACACTGAGATGTGAGAGCTTCAAGCAGCTGCTTTGCATCCAAATATAATTTTTCCCTGAAGTGTGTGTGTGTGAGGGGGGTGGGTGTGTGTTTGAGTAAATATTTTTCCCTGTGGTTTGATAGAGTTTTTCATTGTGTTGGTGTTTGTTTTGTTTTGTTTTTTAAATCATGTATAATGCCAATAAGGTAACTGCAAGGCCATATTCTGCAACAGCCTGCCACTTGAACTTGTGCGGGATGAACAGACAAATGGGATACAGTCTAAGCACTGCTGAGGAGGTATCTTGCTTGCTTTTAAAAGATTGTTGTATACTCCACCTATCTTTTTTTTCCTTTCAGCCAGTTGTGCCCAAGCAGGTGATTGCACTCAAGTGCTCTGTGTGGACTGCATAAAGAGGGAGTTGGATGCCTCTCTGAGGCAGAAGTGCTATGAAATTGCCTGGCTCTGTAACAAGTGGCTCTGCTCAGCGATGCTCTGACAGTGTGGAGGGAGGGGAGATCAATGGGGGATGCTGGTGAGGTCTGAGCTGCACTTGATGTCACCTCAGCTAGTAATAAAGCCTCACAGCTGGGCAGGAAGGCTGGGGAGCAGGAGAGTAGGTGAGGACCAGCCAAGATTTTCAGCTACCTGCCTCTTCTGGAGAGAGCGACACCAGCAATACTTGCTGGTAGCAGAAGGGTGTGAAAGGAACCCAACCGCAACTTTAATTTGAATGTATTTGTTTTCTCTTTCCTCTCTCCCGTTACTGCAGTGACCATCTCTTAGCTGAGCACAACACTTCATCTCATCCCAAAATGCTTTTCTGGCATGGCCAGCCTGAACACTATCACCATCACCAGTATCCCACCGGTAACAGCAGCTACCTGCGGTAAGAAAATAATTCAAAAAACGATAATGCTGTAAGTAAGACACAAGAATGCAGGCTGCACAGCCTTTGCTAATGCCGAAGTTCAAGCCTTCAAATAGAGCTGGTGACTGCTGTTCCTTTGAGGGCAGTTTAAGCAGGACAGTCAGCCCAGTGGAGATTTACTGTGCTGTAACTCCATGATTTTCACAAGCCATGCCCTGTGTGTGCCAGTAACAGCGATAGCAAAGTTTTACTGCTTAATGTGATATCCACAGCTGTTTCCTTCTCAAATTGCATTCACAGTCTGTAGATTAAAACTCTGATCATGTGAAGTAATGCAGACTTGTAAATACCTTGGTGTTTCACGTCTGCTTTGATTATCTGCAGAAGCTCAGCTGACATGCAGGATCAGGATGATGGGCTGCTTGTTCTATCTGTCCAGGCACGCTGGCTAAATGCCTTGTGTTGAAATTCTGATGCAATATATAGCTTATTGCATCAGCACATTCCTGTGAGCTACGAACTTACTTTACCTCTTCATAACCAAAATATTGTGTACAGTATTCAATTTTTTCTTATAATTAAAAATTCTTATGCTTTGACAAGAGCTAAGCCCATAGATCCCAGCTAATTTTGATGTTTAAATAGAGTTTCAATTTATAATGGCATTCACTCTGTACTAAACTTTCACTTATTACTTTTTGGCTAAATACAATGTGTATAAACACGATACTGTTTAATCATCTACTTTGATATGTGTTTTTGTGTGTTGGTAGTCTTGTGCCTATTGCTCTATCATGGTGTTACTTCTGCTTTTGTAGAGTTGTTGAGAAGTGTGGTGTTACTAGAAATGTGTTAAGTTCTATGTTTAAAAAAGGAATTTTCCAAAGTGTGAAATTAATGAAAATGCAGTGGAGTTTTATAAAATTAATCAAGTTCATCCCTGGAAGTATTTAAGGCCAGGCTTGATGGGTCTTTGAGCAACCTGGTCTGGTGGGAGGTGTCCCTGCCCATGGCAGGGGGGTTGGAACTCGATTATCTTCAAGGTCCCTTCCAACTCTAACCATTCTATGATTCTATGATTTCAATACAAAGGTCAGGGTGACTTGAAATTGAGATTGGCTAACGCAAGTATGGAGCAAACACAGCACCCCGTCTATTGACTCAAGCAAACAGAAGTGAGGGATGGGCACTGGAGTCCCCTGATGCAATCCTGTTTAGAAACACCATGTGCAGTTCCCAGTGCAAAAGTATCTAAGCAGCAAGGGAAAGCGAGGACATCCCCTTGCAACTCTGGTCCCCCTTCTTCAGCCTGGGGGAGGTGTGTCCCCTCTGGTGCTCCCTCAGGGCCCCTTTTCACCACATCCTTGTTTTCATCAGCACTTCCCTGTATTAGCTTCTGTTTTTCCACTCTTATCTAAAAAAACTGCCATTCAAGTCCCTGTGAATTTACTCTTCCCACACCTTTTTGAGCACCTGCCTTTGAGTCTGGATGGCAGCATGCATCTGTGCTTTGGGACTGAAATACAATGGTGGCAGGGGAACACTTCCATAAATTATATTTAGACTTATAATGTCTGTGTTGCAGAACAGATTTTATTAGGAAAAGAGCATAAAAATGGACCATATGTGCATGGTGTGGGGATTTTGAATTATTACTGTTTGGTTAAGCCTACTCTAGTTTTGCGTAGAACACAGATGATGCTTCCAGTCAAGACTTTGTTTCTCATAGAGAATAAGAACAACTTTACTTTTGTAATAGAACTCAGTATTCTTTATTGGCTTAGTCTTTAAAATATCTTGAACTTGACTCTGCTTATCCTGAGTATAAGGTCAGGATATAAGTGCAGTAACAAAATATCCTGAAAGTTAAATTATGGGAATACTAACAGAAAAATTATGATTAAAAATGCAAAAAGCTACCACTTATACTACAATATGCAGAACATCAACTGTAGGCATTAAAACATCACAAGTTTCAAAACTGAAAAATAGAACAGGATTTTTTTTGTTTTCAACATTTCTGTTTGTAATTTTTACCTGCCTAAAGATATTGTTAAACTCTTTCAGCAGAAGTTGAGAACGCTGCATCATAATTGCAAAACTTAAAGATTTGAGTGCTTGAGCTGACTTGTTCTGAAGCTACAACTCCATATGTTGGAGTTGGCTCCATCTGGCTGGAAAGCAGTGTTTGTGTTCACTACTGAGCCTCAGCAGAGGAGATGAGAATGGGACTGATCAAGGAGCCTGCCCCAAAGAAAGCAAACACATCACAGGCCTGTACTTCACAACAAAGCCTGACCAAACACCACAAACCTCTATGGAAAACTCCTCCTAAGTTAGCCAGGGATACAAATAACTGTAAAGATATGCCGTTGGGATACTCATATTTTCACAGAAGGACACTTAGTGTCCTAGAACAGCTAAAGGTAACATCTTCAGAAATGGTCAGTCAGTTTGCTTCTCAGGGACAAGCTTTACCCAGCTTTTGAAGACTGAACTGCAAAAAGGATCTTACAGTATCCACTCAAGATACAAATTTCAACCTCTGCTGAGGGTATCAGAAGGAAACAGTTTCCACTATAAAAATAATCTATTTATGATCTTGTAACTGCTATGTAGCTATGTTAATGTAAGCATAGTAAGCAGATAAACCAGTTCTGCATAAATCAGACTGTATCTGGCTTCTCTTGGATCTTGTCTTATCTCTGTGACTGACAGATGGAGAAAATGCGCTACTTTTAGTCTTCAACAAACCATCACTTCCTTTTGTATTGCTTAAAAAAGTGGTTTTTAGTGTGATTTATGCTACCTTATTTCTATAAAGTCTACTTCAGGTCTACAAATGTCTGCTTAAGGTTTGGGTTCTCAATTAAATTTCTTTCAATTAATTCTGCAATGACAGGATTTTAAGCCAACTTTGTAGCCATTACTGTTGTATGGCTGAGTAATACCTGCCAATTCATTAACTGTGCCATGAACATCCCATAACAGTCACTGAAATTAATGCCATCGTTTGGGTTGTTTACCATCTTCAGGAGTGCTAACAGATGTTTTTGTCATCATAATAAATTAATGGATTCAGGGTATTGTCATCGGGCTTAAAAGAGGTATTTTGCTTGCAGGGTTTTCAGTTCCTCTCACCTAAAGCTGTAATGTGGTAGCTGGTGCCAGCACTGGTGACTTGTCCATGAGCTCATGCCATCTTCATGAGCTCTCTGTTTTCAAGTTTCCTCTTACCTACGTAGGTGAATTGTTCATCTGTCCGCAGACAAGCAGAGAACTCTCAGGTTCAATTACAGCAGCAAAAATACCAGTACCGTGTTCTGGAGAAGCTGGCAGTCAAATCTTAGTTTACAAATTGCCTTTAAAAATCATACATCATGGTCTGTGTGCTTCTCTTTGAGACTGTCATATGTACATTTTGAACAACAGCTAGTATTTTGTTAATCATTAACAAAGTTTAGGGCCCTCCTGACTTGTATCTTTTGAAAGACTTGTGCAATTGTATTTGTAATTGCAAAATACGTTTTATGCTCTCAAAACTTTTTTGTAGTAGTTTAACAATCTTCTGAATGATGAACACTGGAGTTTTTCTGACAACCTTTCTTTACATGAAGTCATGGGTTGCTTAACCTTTGAGCACCCCCTAAATGGACGATGTCTTTTATGGCCAGAGGGGCCAGGATTAAAATCTAAACCTCTCTGTTCCACTTCTTCTTTGCATCCCCCCACAGCTTTTCCTACTGCAAGGCCATTATAATCAGCAAGAATGATTTATTAAAAGCATATCTGCCTCTTGGTCCTTTCCTTGGAGAATATAAAATGATCAATTTGAGTAACAGTATAAAATTAAGATACCAATTTTTACAAAATATAAGTTCACATCCCAGAATGGCAAATATGATGCTAACCTGCATTTAACTTGGCCTTTTCAAGGATAGAAATGCAGTCATAATGCATCTGAAAACCTATATAAAATATCCCTTACGTGTGATAAAATGGGCCCAGAAACAAGTGAAAGGCCAGAAAGGAAACGGAAGAAATGAAGTCTAAGCAAAGAAAATTCTGTGTAAGTAGTGCACTTCTCACCTTACCACAGGTGGATGCAGCTTAAACCTGAAGATAGCATTAAGCTGTACCTGCTTGCTGCATGGCTGCTCACAGCAGCTTCTCCCCTAGCAGTTAGGTGATAAAAGGGCTCTGACCCAGGAGCATGTTCTTCTGAGCTCTGGCCATTTCTGAGCCAGTCCTGCCTGCGGGTGCTGTTTGAGACTTCACACTAGGGAATACTTCTATTTTAACAAGCTGCAGCCCTTGAGTCCAGGCTGCTGAGGTGCTGAGATTGCACTCCTCACGTCAGTGTATTTACAGTGTATGTGAGGTGGTATACTAAAGTATAAATATTTTTCTGCCTTACGTGATTGCAGGTCTTTTTATCTATCTTCCCAACATCTTGAGGCCTGTTAATAAGTTCTGTAGAGTGTGAGAGGTCTGGGTTCTTCAGGGGAGACTCCTCAGTTGTTCTTTGGTACAACACTGTACGTTAAGGTGAGGCAAAATAAGCCTCTTTTTCTCTTCCCAGAAAGTTACCCCTCGCTGGGGGCCATTATTACCTCGGCCTCCCCCCATTCCTGGAGAGGTCCATGCCCGGACGTGCCGCCGTTGAGGCTGGGCAAGAAAACGGCCCCATAGGCAAAACCCGGAAGGCAGGAGGCGGCGGCCGCC
>VZRU01009142.1:4392-22611 GCA_013398155.1 Pedionomus torquatus | reverse complement strand
CTAACCATTCTATGATTCTATGATTCAGTGAAGTCGGGGTTGGTTCTGATTCAGTGAAACTGTCTGGTGACTATTGCACCAGGAGCCCCACACCATCACCCTTTCATAGCTGCAGGAAGAGTATCCATCACTGATGTCACTGTAAGCATCTGCAGAATGTGGCCCAGCAAGTCCTGCCCTTTCATTTTGTAGGCACTGCTTCTGTTTTTAAAATGATGAACCGTTTGGGGCTTAGTTCATCCATTTGTTATCTTCCTTATTTTATCTAATGTTCTGTCATTAATTTCTAAGGCCTGTTCATATTATTTGACCTGTCCACAAAACCACCTAAAATCTGCTTTGAATTTGAGGTTGCACATGTTCATCACCTGTTTTGTACTCAAAAACTGCTTCTACTGTAGATAGTACTCTTTTCAATAAGAAATATTATTATATGACATTTGAGCAGCACAGATGCCTAGTTACATTTATTGGTCTAATTTGTTATTAATATCTCTAGGATCTTGACTTCGTCCAAGGTCACATTTTTGGAGATTTCCAGTAGCTGTTCCTTATTGCTTTCTTATAACGTGTGACAACTTTCTATATTTCATGATTTTTCATATTCCTGAGGTACTTCATGTTCAGAAGACACTATCAGCATGCTTTATTTACCAGAGAAACAGATTATTAAGGAGACTAGGCAGATAATAAACTGCTTGGGAAAAAGTCTTGACAAAAGAAACTGAGTTTGAGAAAAGGAGCAATACATGAAAAGGAGTTATTAATCTTCCATATGTATTTTGCACGAGAAAAGCTTTAACAAAAACACTCCACAGAGGGTACCTATCTTGAGCTATCAGAAAACATATTTTCAACTCAGGAAGCTTTATATTTAGTGCTACTCAGAGAGAGACAATCAGCTTTTTGCATACATGGTGATCATGTCTGGAAAGCTAAATATTCTTGGTGGATGTGATCAGAAAAACAACCACAGTAGTATGTAGCAGTACCTTCAGATACCTGGCTTGCTTTCTGAATAATTCTGTTAGAGATATTTACTAAGACTGCAGTGAGGAAAAAACTACAATTTCTTCTTGTGATCTAAATTAAAATTTGCATAAATGTGGAAGAATCACAGCCTTCCAGTTACCTCTTGTAAGTGTGAAATTCTAGTGCCGGAGACAGCTTGGTGATGCAGAAAATATCTGAACCCCTGAAGAAAAGAGGCAAGACATGAAAAGCCATTTATAAAAAGATATTTTATTGCTGAGTTCAGCAGAAATGGCAAATGCTCTTCATCTTATCAATCTATCGATCTAACACCTTAGTTTAATCATTTAAATATAAATAATATTGAAATTTTGCATACTTAAGTCAATATAATGATAATAGTTGTAAAGCTTTCTTTGTAAGATGTGTGGTGTATATTTCCTTCCTAAGTTTAAACTATATAAACTGCCCTTTGTGTTCCTCCAGGTATTTAGGGCTTTTCTGAAGAAGGCAAGAAAAGATGTAGGTAA
This sequence comes from Pedionomus torquatus, assembly GCA_013398155.1. Taxonomy (NCBI): domain Eukaryota; kingdom Metazoa; phylum Chordata; class Aves; order Charadriiformes; family Pedionomidae; genus Pedionomus; species Pedionomus torquatus. Next base: position 21,109 of record VZRU01009142.1, on the reverse strand, counting down.
CTGATACCTTAGCAAAAAAAAATATTTTATTTTCATTTTTCAGTTAATACTAAGGTCCTAAGCAATACATTTTCAGGACTTTAGACTATTGCATACCGGACTTTAGGATTATGGGTATATTTTGGCCTATATGGAATTTGTCATGATGTGGTATCATCACCTTCTTTTCCCATGTATCCACTAAGAGGACTGCCTTTCATTTCTGGTATTTCTGGTATTTTGCTCTCATCATCCTTGTGATCACGGCTGAAAATATATTTCTCTGGGTCCCTGAGTCAGTTGCTTTTCTTGATGGGCGGAGTGATGGGAAATCCCCCATTGCTTACCAAAGTTTTTCTGTGTGTTTCACAAGATTTTGTTTCTGATCTGTTTTAGTTCATTTGGGCCTCATTTAGACATTTACATATATTGGACATTTCCAAGAGTTGGTGTTCTTAGCAATCATTAAATGAACAATATATTCTGAAGTTGGATGGATTGTTCCTTTTGCTTCTGGATCTCAGGAAAGATGACATCCCATGGACTGCCACTCTGAGGTAAGCATGGTTGTGTGCAAAAAAACCCAGATAATGATGACGAGCAAGTGTTGGTGTGTCCTAGAGAGTGGTGTGCACAGAGGGTAGAGGAGAGGAAAGCCTTTGACCAGTGGAAACATTAAAAAGACTCATGAATAATACAAAACCGTGTAGTAATGAATGATATGACCTTCATGATTCTGGGAAATTACTCCAGCAGGCTGCTTTCTTACGTGCTTTGTTTCCTGCCTTTTTGAATACAAGCTCTTCAAAGAAGGAACTGTCAGTTCTTGAGCAGTACCTTGTCTGTTTGGGAAGCCACTGAAGATGAAAGTAGAAACTAGGCCAGAATGAAAGAAGTTACATTTCAAACTCTAGCTCTAAATCATGTCAGACATGATAGCTGAGTATTCCACAGTCTGAGCCCAGTATAATGACTCCATCCCTGATAAAAAGAATCTGATATTTAATCATATTTTTCTTTGAAACTTTAATCTAGTAAAAGTTATCCTTTTCTTTCTTTTGTGTTGTGTAAGGGATAACTATTATGACATTAGGTTGAAGGTATTAAATCCTTCTTCTTCTTCCTGCTACCTCTGTGACCACATCCAAATGCCCAGGAAAATTTATCAAGCTGAAGGCATTTCGCTGTCAGTTTCATATCCTAAAAAGAGTTGAGAGTAGGCTTAATCCAGCTGTTTTCTGGGTACTTAACTATGTAGTCTGATGGTGGTAGAACAGTTGCAGATGCACAGTGTAATTATGTCTGTATGATCCCAATTATTTTACCAGCTGCCATTACTTTAGAATTTTCCAAGAATGAGTAGTTTGTGAGCAAGTTGTGGAATGAGCTATTTTGCCTTTGCAAAATGGTGAATTTATAACCGGACTGGGGACTGCCTTAAATTCTTATCAATTCTTTTGAGATTTATAGCATATTATTTCCTCTGCAAATGGATTTCTAACATACAATTTGTTTATGTTGTAATCCCACTGTTTTTTGTGAAAGAACCCTTTAAAATGAGAAACTGTCTTTGAAGTAGAAACTGAAAGCAGTCAGTTCAGCAGTTTAAGGGGCTGGAACTGATGAAAGTTTCTATAATTTATTATTAGAGGATTGTCATAGTCATATCTATGTCAGTTGGGTCATGTAATGAAAGTCACGTGGGAGAAAGGACATTATCCCGATGGGTCCTGCAGCAGAGGTATTCCAGATCTGCTGTTCCAAAGCAGAGTCTACATGGGTAAAGAAGCCATAGCTGCTGCTGAAAGATGTGCCTCAACAAGTGGAAAATGTTGGTTAATATGTGTAAGATCAAGGTTTTGGCTAATATATGGGTTGATATAGCCCAAAGGATGTGGGCATCTGGCTACTAACTCTATGTGCCACGACTGCTCATTTAGTCATCAAGAATGGCTCATTCTTGTCACTGTTCAGCCTGCTGGCCTCTATTTAGAAGTGGAGAAGCAGCATGTGGCTTGTAATGTCAGGGAATTGGTACGGGGACAAATTTTCACAAGGTAAAAAGTGGTGTAGTTTTGTGAGCTCAATTAAGGTGAGGTGTTTACTTATACCATGTCCTATTTCAGGAGAGGCCAAAGGCTAGTATTTAAATCAACCCCTATTCTGAGGAGTAGCTATACCCAGGAGGTATAGATTTCCAAAAATTAAGCTCAACAGAGCTTAATAATTGTAAAATTGAGGGAGAGGGGGGCTGGAAGACCTGAAGCTGAAAGCAAACTGGTAAGTCCGAACTCATGCTTTCCTCTGGTACACAAATCTTCCTTATTATCAGTGGTTGTAGAGCAAAGGCAAGAAGTGTGACCAAAATACATCCTAAATAGGCTATCTAAAAGCTGAGAAGGTAAATAAAATGAAGATAAAATTTATTTTAAGTCCAATGTCATATTGGTAATCTAATTCCTATGTATTCATTTTGACTGCACAAGGATCATAATGTTTCTCTTTTCATCTTCTTCACCTTAGAACCACTAATCCCAAGAAAAATATTTCTGCTTCCAGCTATAGCATTTTCTGGAGAGGTACTATTTTATGATAATCCATCAATCCATTAATCACCCAATGTTTTTGTTTTCTGTTGTTTCTATGATTAATACTCTGCATTAAAAGCTTTGGCTTTCTGTTGGAAAACCAGATATTAGAATCATAGTATCACTTGAAAAATTTCACCTGAACAGTTTGGAAGAATGTAGAGGAACAATGAGAAACCACCAAAGAAAAGAGCTGGAAATTTGAGTTTGAAGTCAGAAATGTAACACGGGGAAATTACACACTTCAAAGAACTGGAAAGGCAAATGCTCTGTTAGCTCTATTTCAGGTGGGAACATAATGCTAGTAACAAGCTATGCCAATTAGAAGAACTTACAGGAAACAAATATTTTGTGCTAGAAAAGTAGATATTAGAGAGATAGAGGCAGAAACCAACAAGGTCAGTTAATATTATTCTTCCATCAGAATTTCGCATGATTTCAAAAAGATTAACAGAAAATCCTCTGCAGAAAGGGACAGCGCTGTGCTTTGGATCTGCTTGCAAGTCACAGGCAGCTCTCTTCAGTTTTCTGGCAAACCAATAAAATATCGTGAACAATTTTCAAGTGGGAAGCTTTTACAAGCTCTTTGCTTGGAAATCAATGATGGGCTAAACCAACTCGGTACTCGAAAGTTGACATTTTACTTTCCAAAGGTCAGTTACAGCACCAATAGCTTCAGTGACAGAATGTTCTCAAGGCCATGAGTCCAAGTGATAAAGACACTGTGTGTGCTCTCTGTGTGCTCTGTGCCCTCATTTATTGGATAATGGACATAAAGAACACAAATCTGAAGGGACATGGGACCTACAACTAAGAAAGAGTTGTATGCAGGATGGTATTTCATAACTTTTAAGTTTCTGCACATCATGTTGAAACAGTTTCTCAGAATGTTGCTCATTCCTGTTCCCAAAAAATGCTGTTTACTGAGATGAAAATTCAAATCCTAAAGTTCAGGAAAGAAAGCTTGAATTGTTTCTCTCTGCTTTAGCAGCCACTGTTCCTCGTTTTCATTTCCCCTCCCTTCTCTCCCTCTTCTGTTGCTCCTGTTGTTTCAGCTGCTGCTCCATTTCCCTTTCATCTTGCCAATCCCTACCAGCAGAGAAGGTCCAAGTCCCCATTCCCCTGGGGCTGGGGGCAGCTTTCCTGCACTTTGCCTGCACTGTTGGGATGAAAAGACCATTGCATTGTTTGTCTCCTGTGTTACCATCTTCTTATTTAACTCATATGCTCGGTGTCCCCTGCTCTCCTTCTCAGAACGTATAGCATTTTACAGCATTGGGAAGAGACTGAACATCATTTTGAGAAGGATATTTACATGTTGAACTTCTGTGATGTTGAGGACTCAATTGTCCAGGAGGTTTTCATCTTCCTAGAGCTGTAGCCAAGTGTGTCCAGAGGGAAAAGATGTAAGTGAAGAGTAAGTGACCTCTGAGAGGCTCTGCAGGCGAAGTTCATTTGCTCAACATCCACATCAAACACAAACCTAGATCTCTTTAGGCAGAGGTTTCTTCCTTGCCTGTCACTCCACCACCTCATCGACCAAATGAACAAGCAAACTGCTTGAGTTCATGGTTCATAGAATCATAGAATCATAGGATGGTTAGAGTTGGAAGGTACCNCCTTGTCCTATCACTCCACTCCCTGACCAAGAGTCCCTCTCCAGCTCTCCTGGAGCTCCCTTCAGATCCTGGAAAGCTGCTCTAAGGTCTCCCAGGAGCCTTCTCTTCTCCAGGCTGAACAGCCACAGCTCTCTCAGCCTGTCCTCACAAGAGAGGTGCTCCATCCCTCTAATCATCTTCATGGCCCTCCGCTGGACTCGTTCCAACAGTTCTATGTCCTTTCTCTGTTGAGGACTCCAGAGCTGGACACAGTACTAACAGTAGGAATATCAGCTGATGAATTTAGAGTTTTTTATTAAAACTGGGAGCTGTGGGTTCAGATACAAGGAAAATTTTCAGTGTTAAACAAAGATGCACGGCGCTACACTTATTATTACAAGGAGTTTCCATGTTTAGAGAAGATGAACACTTATTTCATACCAGAGAAACCGTGTAGAAACTATGGTAAAAAGAATTGACACAAATAAATGGAAAGGCATAAAGTATTTTTTTTTTCTAAAGTGAGGGCTCAGTCAAATATGAGCAAATCCAAGCCTTGTTCATTGATATACTCATTAAATGGGTAAAAATATAATAATGTACTAAAAATATTGACAATCTAGTAAAAAAAAATAGTAAAAATTAGTGGAAAATGTACCACTGAAAAATAAAGTCAAAATAAAACCCATCAATTCCCTTTTTGCTCCAGGTAGCTAGCAAGTACACAACTGTGGGCCTTGCTTAGTGTTGTTTTAGCATCAATGGAAAAAGAACATTTTTGCTAGGCTTTTTTGGCAGTGGTAAGAGAGACGCCTGTGTGAGAAACCAAATAAAGAAATTGACCAAATTGAAAATAAGGAGAAATAAATGTTAGCAAAATAATAAAATAAAAGGCCAAGTAAAATCTGGCTGTGAATATGAAATAGCACCTTGAATGAAGTCCCAATTCTCATCTGTGATTTATTGATACAGTCTCTGGGCACTTGTGTTTTATTTAAACAGGAAAAGCAGTTGCTATGTACAACTACCATCGCTACTCAGCAACCTGTGGAGTTACTGAGAGCTACGGCAAACTTCTGAAAGCAGATTTACCGCTATGCAATTAGTAGCTTCTGGTTGTGGCAATATCTACTGTTGACAATTCTTACCTCTGATTCCCCTCCTGATATGCTTCATTGCTATAAATCAAATTGTGTTATTTGCTGAAGGACCTGGAAGAATGATTTGTGGTACGAGGGTGAAAGGTTTCTTTGCTGATCTCACTTGGGGATCAGATGTGCAGAATCTGAATAGCAGAGTAACCTGACCTGCAATTTTAGAGGATATTGTGGAAGAACTTCTGCACTCTTAAAATCAACAGCTATTACTCAATCAAAATAATGAACCATGGGAATTAATTCAGTGGTTGTCTGCTGGAAAGACTAAGAACAGAGGAGCACATATTTACAACCCATCCTACAAAGAACCAGAGGATGCTTGTTTGTTCTTGAGACTATAACACTGAGCCTCAGGGTCTTAGTTTTGTGCATACACTTGTGAGGGCTTACCAACACTATAATTTTAAGGAATATAGCATTAAGATAGAGTCATAGAATCATAGAATGTTTAGAGTTGGAAGGGACCTTCAAGATCATCCAGTTCCAACCCCCCTGCCATGGACAAGGACACCTCCCACCAGACCAGGTTGCTCAAAGCCCCATCCAGCCTGGTCTTGAACACTCCCAGATATGGGACTTCCATAGCTTCTCTGGGCAACCTGTTCCAGTGCCTCACCACCCTCAAAGAAAAGAATTTCTTTCTAGGATCTAATCTGCCTCTTCCAATTTAAAGCCATTACCCTTCATCCTATCTCTACACTTCCTGACAAAGTATCCCTAAATATAAATTATATCTGTTAAATGAATGTTTGGACATCTATGCAACCCGCAAAAGAGAGGAAAAGTCAATGAATTGAAGCTCTTCTACTCCAGGATCATGGCACCACAAGGAGCAGAGAAGTCAGAGTTACATGTCATTGGAGGAAGATGTGAATTTCTTCTAAGGTGTCCTTTTTGCAGACCTTTGGATTATATCACCTTGAATGATCACTTTCTTTATTGTCCTACTTGGATGTGACTTAGGTATGTGCATGCCATTTTTTTACAAAATCCTTAAAACATATATAATTCTTGGTTACTTTAGCCATAAAGTCATTTATAGTACTGTCCTCTGTGCCACAGGGTGTGCTTTCTACATTGAACAGAAACAGGGAGGAGATAACCAAGAGCACTTCCTTTCTTTTCTGTGGCAATTAATGGCATTTCATTTTCTCTTCAGTGAGGTTGAGGAAAGGGATAGAGTACGGTTGCACTATTCCCACAGCAATCCCTGAGCCATCTTTGCATTTCACCCCTCTTCTGAGATGGTTGTGTCCTGTGCCAGGAGTAGCCCAGATCATTATTTTCATGCTTCTGACGCTGCTGCAAAGCTGCAGAAAAGCAAAGGGATGACAAGTTAAATGCTCTGCTATGATGAACACCCACTATATGGAAAAGGGTGCCCTTGTGGTGATATCTCCTTGTGATGCTGTTTGCAATTTGTTTACAAGCTATGACAGGGGATGCAAGCACTTAATCAGTAGGAGCACAAAACCCAAATGTGTTTAGCCCCAGTAGAAGAGAGTACCAACAGGAGTGTGATTAAATGCCATGGATGCATCGAAGATGTAACACTAAGAGAGCAGGAGCCTGTAATCTGTTGAGAAATACTTGCTTTAAGTTAAAACCACTTGTTGATCATTGCCCAGCATGCACATGAGCAAGGCAGACCTTTGCAGATAGTGAGGGGCTGCAGTATATGGAGCCTTTCCATATACTTCTGTGGCTTGGTGGTCTGTGCTGTAGAGGTGTTTGAACCAGCTGTAAGTGTGCTGGCTCATCAAATACCACAGCATGGGAGAAACAGGGCATAGACTGGGTTTGGGCAGTACACAGCTTTCTGCATCTGCACTAGTTCTCTAGTGTACCTACCCAAACTTGTCCTATGCCACACAGATGTTGCTGACTGGAGGAATATGAACAGCTGGTGAAACATCCCTCTTGCATGACAGCAAGTTTCATGAAAGGTGTCAAGTATGGTTTTACTCCGTGCTATTACAATGCCCTTATTACAAGTAATGATGTGTATAACTGAGTCTTCATAAAACAATAATGGATTTGCTTTTATTATGAGATGTAATTAAAATTATGACACTTGAATAAAACCATTCTTTTATTAAAAATGTGTGCTAAGCACACAGAGTATTAGACATTGGGAATGATTCAGGTGCCTAATACTGTCTTTCTCGCACAATTTTCAGACAACTCTGACTGTCAGAGGCCTTTGTTTGAGGCTGTCAAATACATAATAAGACCTATGGGAGACCTACCCTCTTTGGAGCATAGCTGGAGGACAGCTGGGATATATGTGGATATATGTATACTTTTGAATACTTTTAGGTGTTAGATTCCTATGTGTAGGCACCTGAATCTACCCACTGAGTCACAGAGTCTGGAAACATGAAAATATTTCATGTTTTCATGTGAAAAGGAATTTCTCCATGAAATGAAAGATTACAGAAGCGTGGGGGGATGAGTGTTCAAAACATCTAGTTTTTCTTGGATCAGGTCTTCTAAATGGTTAATTGCCTAATACTGTGCTGCTTGACTACCTCTACTTGAGTTGCTCCACGCATGGTGTACCAAAGGGGGAGATATGTTAAGGAATAAGCAGTGAAATTTCCACAGCAGAATTTTAAAAGGAACTGAAAAAAGGGAGGAAAGTATGATTACAGATGTGTATAAATATGTTCCATATATATTTTTTCTAATTCTTTCCATGACACAGAATTGTGAGAATATGTTCACATCTTTTGACTAATAAATATCAGTGTTGCTATTCAGAAAAAAATTGTAATGTGAAGTAGTGATCTATATAATGATTACAAATCAGAGTCATAGGTGTGTGATGATGTGAAAAACTCTGAAGAGCTACTGATTACTACCTAAAAGACAAGCATCCAGTGCATATCCAAAATAAAAATGCATAGCATTCCTTTGGATGTAACACCATATGGAGATTTTGATTGTGACCTTTCACTTCAGTGATGAGCTCAAAAGAAAATTCCTGGTGTTTCATCTCCAGACCATCCTGAGTCTTGGAGTTTCCCAAATTATGTCAAAGAAATATTTCAAATAAATTCTTCAGAATTTCTGTCATTTTTTGCAAGTTATGTTTTCTAGAGCTTTGATCTTTTTTCTCTCTTAATTTCTCTTGAATCATGCCACTTCTTGAAGTTCTGTGCAAAAAAAATGGGTGCAAAATTCCAACAGAGGCCATACCATTAAAGCAGCAGGACTATTTCACTTGTTTTTCAGGATGCAAGTCTTTTTCAGGTGTCCTGGGGTACTCTTAACTCTTTTTTTGTAATAATATATTAAGCTTCTAAGCCACCCCCTGTTCCAAGGCTCTATCCTCTGCAACCACAACCTGTATTTGTGCAGCTGATCACTCCTGACGAAGGAAAGTATGGCTCTCGGCTGCATTCTTTTCTTTCAAGATACAAAGATAATCTTCAACCTACGCTTTTTTTTTTATGAGCAGATATTTGAGGGCTAGTGTGTGTTACAGAAAATACTTCCAGCCAAATGAAAATATTTACAATCAAATTAATAAAGTCTTAAAAAACAAATGTAAAATCTTGATAGATTCTTTCAATTTAAGAGGATAAATCAATAAATACTCACCAGAATCAATGCCTCTGACAGTTTTTTCTTTTAGTTTGCTTATAGGAATATTGTATAAAGTGGTGTTAAATGCTATAGTTAAGTCATGGTGTAGATAGGCTTTTTCTAAGAATAACAAGGTTCATGGAATCACCAAGTGAGAGTAGTTTAATATCAGCAATGAGTCCACGTTGTGTCAGAATGGAAATACCATAGCATAAATAACTGCTTTCTTGTGAGAACAACTTAGCTCCTTCATACAGCTTCATTCTTGAAAGAAGATTCTAAAAGCAGCTTAAAAGACATTCCCATCTTATGTTAATATTAACCACTATTTTGATTAACATCCTTCTACTAAAGAGGGAACTCAAAAGAGGAAAGTTTAAACTGAAGTTCTGGGCTTCTGTTCCCAGACGAGCTATTGGGAAGACAATCTTGACAGCAAACATATAAAAACCATGACACAGGAAGAAAATCCAAGGCACTTAAGGTCTTATTTTGCTGTAATATGGAGTTTTTACCTGCAGATGAAGAAATTGGTGACAGGAATTAACAGGAGTAGATCCCTTGCCAGTGCTGGCAGCAGGATGGGACAGCGGAAGCTGGAGGTGTGGGACAGGACTCCGCTGAAATCCCTTTTACATGGGTCTTAGCAAACAGAGAGATTGTGTTGTAGGAGGGGATGAATTTGCATGGCTCCAAAAACTACTGCAAAGGGAATAAAAAAAGGTCACTGTAGAGAGAGCACCATATCTCACCAACAGTAAATGACATAATTTCTGCACTGAATGGTGCCATTGTATTTCTGAAGCTTGATCTCATCAAAGGATATCACCAGCTGCAACAAGCTTCTGCTTTCTATCTGCCAAATGTTTCAGAGCATACTGGTCTGAGATGGTATGAAAAGCTAGCATCTGGAGTTTATTCAGCCTCCAAAAATTTTCAAGATATGCTTCCATGTATTATTTTAGGATACCTCCAATATCTTTCATAGCACTTATGACTTCATAGAACATGACATAATCCATAAAGTTGTGTTTCACTGTCTTATTGTACAGAATTCCCCTCAGAGTAAATAGAGATGCTTCTTAAACAAAGCCATCCTTTAATTTTTGGCCATATTTTTTCACCCAAGTGGAGCATTTTAGCCTGAAGAAGGTAACAGCAACTAACAGAGCAATAGTTCCCAGACATGGAAGGAAAGGTTGGGTTTTTCTCATGGCTACTCCACAAACATGCATGATATTTCAACATTTTTATAGCAACTTGATGTTCATGCATCTTTCTACTGTTTGCCCTGTTCACGTAAGAAAAGTTTCATGCACAAGTTCTTTACGTATGCCAACTTAGAAACAAAATATATTATAATAAGCACACTGAAAAAGGGATGCTTGTGAGGGAAAAGAAAAAGAAATATTGTAAGACACCATTTGCCATTAGGAATTTGCCTGCTTTTCACTTAGAGTTATAGCCAAGCAAGTTTTAATTAATTTATTCACTGCTTAGGGAGTGGCTATGCAAGGACAGAATAATAGCCAAAATATTTGCCTGGTGTCTCAGCTACATTTTGCAACCTGTGCTAAGAACTCTGCTAATAGGCTAAGAACTAAGGTTACATCATTATGCTGTTAGCTGTAATCAAGCAAAGTAATACAAACTTTGTCTAATCTCTTCAGTCTGGGCAGATAACAGCACTTTTTGATTTAGATTTATCTGTGAAACTAGCCACAAAGAAGTTTAACTAAGCAGAAGCAAGGAACTGGTGCTCTGAAATAAGAAGGATATGCAGTCCCTGTACAAGATGAGTAGAATAAAATGGGTTTGTTTTGTTTTGTTTTGTTTTGTTTTAATGGGAAATTTAGAAAAGGAGGAGTGACAAGAGAAGGGCATAATCATAAGAATGATTTGAGGTCTGTTAAAAAAGTCTAACACTGAGAAATTTAAGGAATTCACCCACTTATCTCATCAAAGAGAAATTTAGAAAGCAGTTTGCCTGTGGCCTATAATTAGGGTCTTTAAGTCCTTTTGTAAGCATTCAAGTGCATAACAATATCCAATAGTAAAAAGGAAAAGACAGGAAAAAAAAGAATTAATGAAACGGATACTTATCTAGTCTTTTTGCAGAGGGAGCTTTTTGTGACAACTGATTTTCACCACTGAAGTAGCTTGCCGTGCCATTTGGAAGATTCTCTGTAATTTGGTATGTTAAGCTTAGCACGGATGTTTTCCCCAAGATATTTGTTTAGTCTGACCACATGTCATGTACTCTGTGCCTAAATTGCTGGGTCCAGTTCTCAGTCACAAAGGTTTTGCTTGTGTGCGCTGTTGGTTGCATAAGAGAGGAAGGTCGCTGGTGAAGCGTTTCCCGTTGAACACTTTAACTTAAAAGCTTAAATTAAGCACTGTGCATGGCACTGTGACCTTGAAAACTCAGAAAAAAATCACTGAGCATCCACCACTACCTGTGGTAATGTGTGAGCTAAATAGAGGATATGCAGAAATCTTGTATTTCAAGGGTTTCAGCTGACACATACACACCTAGGATCGCCAGGGGCTATTATCTGGACTACTTATCTTGTCACTTAAAGTTCTTTTGATCATGTCACTGTATTGAAGCTGCCAACGTCTGTCTTGCACAAGCATCAGGAAGCTTTCAAGGAGTATGAGCAGTTTGACACCAAAGATTTAGAGTTGTCAGAATCAGTCACTTGCTGGAGACAGCAATGGCATAGGGTTATTTAATTAATGGGAAGATTTTTCAAGGTGGTACCATCTTAATTATATTATCATACATGACTGCAGTGGAAATTTTCTCAGGCTTACTTGCATTGTCTGCATTAAAGTGGCTGATCTTCACGTTATTTCTTTTAAGCTCCAAGGGTCTGACCTAACAACTTGCTAAATATCCAAATTCATTCCAAAATGGGAATTACATAAAGACACCATTGTTAGAACTTGCTAAAAGATCTGTGATGCTCAAGATGATCCATATTTGCCAAGCCGTGTGTGGATGGGTTTCTGGCTGACAGTGTAAGAAGGACAAAGTGGCACTTGAAAAATATTAGTGCTAGGTATATTTTACTTTTTTTTTTTTTCTTTTTCCCATTCACATCAGGAATTAACTAAGGTGTTGTTTTGCCAACAAATGCCGTTCTGTTTCTGTTCTTCCTGTGCTGGCTGTTTTTCAGGGGGAACTGCAGAACCATGGGACACTCAGGTGGAGGGGCTGTAGGAAGTTCCTCCAGGGCTGCTCTCTGTGACCAGTTTAATGAGGACTCCAGCAGACAGGATCAGTCAGGCAACCTTAAGATGGAGGGCTGGGAAGACATCTGATATCCGTCCTGAATGCTCACAATAGGACTTTCAATACTTTCCCGGAGTAATTCAATCCGGGATGTCGTTCCACTCACTGAGCTGCTCCTTGCTCTGACCTTGTAAACAGGCACTTTTCTCTGCTGTAGCACTTGTGGTTTTGTGGTCGTCTTCTTTTTATTTGAAAGTGTTAGAACACATCACAGTCCAACTCTGTCTTGACTTCTAATTCCCTCTGGAATCTTCATCTTGTCCCCTGTTACTGACCTGCCTTGCAGCGTGAATTGCAGAGACAGTAAATAGCCAAGGAGAGATCACATGCCAGCCAGGCAAGTTACCAAGGCCAACTAGCAAATGAGGTTGTTTTGTGTGATCCAATTTGTGATTTTTCTTATTTCTTCAGATACGGCGGAGACTGCAGAAAGTGACCGTGTAACCACATTAGTCAATGACTCCTCTTTGTTCTCTAAAGTTTGTTAAGGGAACTGAAGAAGTGATGTTTTTGTGCTCAAGAGACAAAAAGTAAAGCCAGAGATTTTTTTCTAAAAGTTCACCAAGGTCCTTTTCTTTCAGTATTTGTTCCTGTTTCCCATAAATGGGCAGGAGGCTTACTGGTGTATCCTCAACTTGTATTCCCATTTGAAGTGATTTTTCATTAAGGGTTGGCTCTCTGGTGGCTCTTTGCTGTAATGTAACCCCTCACCAGCATTTGGGTAGACTTGGGTAGACTTTCTACTACCACTGCACGTATCAGAGAGCATTTCCTTGCCTGATCCTTGTCAAAGGGCTTCTCTAGGAAGCCAGCACAGCCTCAGTAGGGATATTCTCTTTTGTTCCTTTTGTTCTCCTGATTCTCCAGGGACTGGGTTCCCTCTGTCAATCTGTCTTGCTGGGGATGTGTTTTTAACAGGCTCTTTAGCTGGGAAGTGGGTTTTCATGTGCTTTCTTCTCAGGTTACATTCATTAGCAAGAACCTTTCAAATGCAATTTGGTGTAAGCAGCTGAATCTCAACTTTTGTAAACCACATTGTTTATTTTATATGGTGTAAATAATTCTAAACATATTTTTATTGTGTAACATACAATGCAAATATTCATGTGGCTTTTGTATTAGCCTGTCTTGAGTTAGTAATTGCTTCAAGATAACTGGTTAACAAGAAGTTAGCTTCATCCAAAGAATCAGTAAATTACACAACAGGGATTCTGGGATATCTTAACAGTTACCCAGGCTCCCCAGAACATTCTCCAGAATATTCAGGTATGAGAAGACTATGCCCTGCTGTGGTCAGAGAAAAGTCTCTCTCTAGCAGGCAAGGTTGCATGGAGCACACCTGAACCCTGAGGGGATCAAGAGGTCTGACACACCGGGAAAAGAAGATATCAATCCATGTGAAGTTTTCTACTCAGTGTTTAGATTTGCTGTCCTAAAATCCAATGAGTTCCACACTTTCTGTCTTTGAGTGGGGAGGAATGAAAAGCAGTGGTTAGTCCTTGCTCAGGACGCTCTAGACACTCTCCTGAGATGGTGATTGTTCTGGTTTTTGGCTGTTGGCTGTTACATGTTCAGCTTTAATTAAGCATCTGAGTAGTACCTTTCATACCTTGAATGGTTTGAAAAGTTAGCTCTTGGGACTATGGAAATATTGCAAGTGATGTCTTCATTTTCAGTTTGCCATTATGGCTCCCTCCAAGCCTCCTTAACACTTTCTTTATTTTTTGATGTATTTGTGACCTGGAACACATTTGAAGTCTTAGGATAATGAATCCAAGCACCAAAGCTGCATGAGAGGAAGAGGCAGTAGTTGAAAATGCATCCTCTGATCTCTACCATTTCCTTATACCTTCTCTTATAATAAAGAGATATGAAGTATAAAAGAGATGTCAAATATATTCTTCTTGGCACCTTTGAATCTGAATGTAGCAGAAAGGAGATGTTCTTTGGTTTTATTTTGGCAATTTTTTGCTCATCTCAAAACCTACTCTGGGAAATTTCCAATAGGATATGCTAGCTGTTTATAGAGTAAAAAGTCAGAGCCTTAAAATTTTTTCAGAAATGTGCAATGCCAGATTAAGAAATATATAGAAAGAATACAGTTCACTTAATTCTATAATTACAGGGATATTGCTTTTACTCATCTACTGATGAGACAGTGGTCTAAGCAGGATAGTAATAGAGAACTGTATGACAGTGAGAGAAGATACATTCATCTTCATTAGTCCTGTAAAGATAAGTGGACTTTTTAAGATTTCTGTACAGACAAATGAAGTTACATTGTTACTCAGTACCTTTTCCCAAGCACATTAATTGATATTTAAAGGGTACTGTAGGTAGTATTTATGTACATATGCCAATTTTTAAATGAAATTATACTGTCCAAGATAACTCATCATGCCAAGGTGAAACATACTGGTGACTTAATTAATAAGCATTCTAACTGTATTTTACTCAATATGAATCCCAGGTTAACATTGTCTCACTGGGGACAGTATTTTAATATAGGTCTCTCCCAGAAAGACCTTATATTCTAATTAGAGTACATCTAAATGAGATATGAGAAAACAGAAGTAATAATAGCCCATAAGATTAAACCTGGTTTGTTAGGCTTTTTATTTCTGTAATTGTCTTTTTGTCTGTATGAAATATCATTATCACTGCTGCTGGTGAGTGGGGTGAAGTCTGCCTGGAAAAGTCCTGAGTCGAGCTGACAGCTCCAGATGAATGACTGAGCTGTTGAACGGATGGATGATCGCTGCTTCCTTCTTCCTGGTGCTGGTCCTGCTCCTCGCTCCACAGCTGTCACCCAGCATCTGCGTGCATCTGCTATTCCTCTGCAGAGTTATAGTATTTCTCCTTTTTCTTTTTTATTTTTTTTTTTTTTTTAATCTGTCTGCAAAGTGAATACGGCTCACCATACCAATGAGCTTTCAGGCATTTTGGCAGTGATGCGTCACCAGAAATTGCCCTGCTGACTTAAGTAATCGTCTTACTGTTTAATACACAAGGAATCCGTTGTGCTTAGCTGATTTAAAAGATAATCTCATAGCTTTTGACTAAGCAGAAGTCAGATGGGTTTCCACAGTGTGGAGCCCAGGGGAGGTCCCAAGTTTGCCTGCTCTCACCAGCTGAGCTAACAGGAAACTGCTGAGCTGTAGAAACACTTCTGCTAATTTCCGATTTGGAAGGGACACATTTATAACATGGTCTTCTTCCCTTTCTTCACACTTCCTTCATCCAGGCAGGAACTAACCTAATGTAGAGTTCAAAATTACTCTCCTCAGGCATTTTTGAGAGGCTCCAACTTAGGACGCTACTTGGCTTCCTAGATGGAAGTTCACTCATGGCTGTACATCTTGGGTGTGTGCATGGATTCTTTCGCAGACCGATTTGTTATGGTGACATTGTGGATACTAAGAAGACCGTTGCAATAGGGCATCTGGGGCATCTGCATTGGGCCTCTTGCGTGGCACCACCAAACTCATGCCAGTGGAGAATCTGGAGGGGTTCATCTCCAGAACCTGTACGACAAAGTTCTAAAAATGAGGAATATATATTTATTTTCAAAGAGTCCCCTATTTTGAAATGTAGAAAACAAGTCATAGTCTTATAATTTTTCCACCATCTTCTAGTGGCTTTCTGTCCACTTTGCTTCTACCTGTGCTACCTGTGGTAGAAAAACATTCACATACTTCATGTTCTTAGAATTTTTAACTTATTTATGATTTTATTAATGGATAAAACAGTGTTTAATTCAAACTGGCATTGCTAATCCAAAAGCAAAGCACTAAAGTTCACAGTAAAAAACTTGTTTTCCTCTAGAGACTCTTTGGAAATTGCTCTTGAGCCCTGGTTAACAGCACTCTACACTTGCTATCTGTGGAAGGCTATTTGACAGCCTGTGTGATGAAGCATTTGGGTACAAGGCACACCCCATCACTAAGAATTAATCGTGGCCATCTCCCTGCATAAATGTCAAAAACTGAAGGTCCAGAAGACTGAAATGCCATTGGACCTATGGTGACCCTTGCTAATGATTTCCACACTGCCAATGGTGAAGTAGCAGCTCTACCCTCTGCATCACAGCCCACAGCTCAGAATTAGAAATCTTTCCCCTTCTGCAGGTCTGCAGAAACTACATTTTTTGCCCTAGATTTAGAAAATTCATTGGCGTTGCACTAATAATCTGCAGGCTTGTCATATGCTTGTGTTTTAACCGTTTGCTTTTGCTTCAAGTACGACTGAATTAAATAAAGGACAAGGACAAGAAGCAGTGTTTTAAAAGGACAAGAGGCAAGAGTTTACTAAAGCATGTGGTGGCAGATGGCACTGATTACAGGTATGTGCGTGTCGGATAGACCAGGACATGAGTCACTGCTCTGTTTACGAGTGAAACCAGGCTATCAGGAGCAACATTTACAGAAATATCCAGTAGATCAATCAGTGAATTTAGATGATACTAAATATACATTTATAGGCTACAATTGTTCCATCATTAAAAAC
>VZRU01009128.1:39032-55605 GCA_013398155.1 Pedionomus torquatus | reverse complement strand
GCTGCAACTCAGCGAAGACCAATGAATTCTGCCTTCAGGAAAGCTAGAATAATCCGTGCTGGCTGGCTGAAACCTAGTTCAACATCACATCTCAGAAAGGACAGTCAATGCACACTCCTGGAAGGCACCTCTAAGGAGACCTTTTAATCCCCTTCTTTACCTCCACTGCTAGGTATCTGAGGTCTGTCAGTGCCGAGCAGTTTTATCACTTATATGTTCCCAGAATGACCAAGAATTATTTGAGTATGAAAATGGACATTGGGGTTCGACTATTTCCCCACTACACTAATGACAGCATCCATGTGATGCTTATCCTACCATCCCCGTAACATTCCGTTTTCCTTAGGCTAACTGTCCAGTGCACAGACAAGTCCTTAGAAGCTGGCTTGTATTCTCATGCACAAGGAGTTCTAGTCCTTTCCCAAACCTGCTCTGTAAGTCTGTGAAATTTATCATCTCAGAAAGCGTAGGGTTGTTTTTATGGTTATTTCAACACTTTTGGCTTCAGTATCTTTGTAGGCTAAATTCCATGGCTGATTTAACATATTTTAGCTCCCAAAATGAAGATTTAAATCTTCTAACTTTACACTTCACTCAACAAGCAGTAACAAAGAAATGAAAGGGAATGCATACCACTGATTCAAATTTTCTTTCAGTATTAATCTACAGACCTTGCAGCCTTTTCTACTGGCTTCTTTCCTATGGAAAAGTAAGTCTTTACAAGCCAATATTATTTGATTTGTTCTGATTTGTTTTCACTGTTTTAAAAACATGTATGTGTAAAATGTGGAGAGCTGGAACTAAGAAAAGCTACAATTTTCTGGAATGTAAGTCAATTCAGAGACCCCTGAGGGAGAGCATGGGAACATTCCAAAAGATGTGGCAGAGGTACTGAGTCAATGCACAGAAGCTAATGAAAAGCTCACTCCTGACCCATATTACACAAATGGCATTATCTAGATACTGGTGGAAGAGGTGCAGCAGGCTATAACCATGCTTCTGGTCATGTTTCATTTGATGGGTTATGGACTCGCCACACACACAGAGGCACAGAAGCCCAATGGCTGGCAGATGAACCACAATAACTTTGTTAGAGAAATCATCAGAGAAGCCACGCCCTGCCCTGATGCAAGGGCATCAACCCAGTGGGCTGGGGGTTACACCCACCCTGTAAACCCACAGGAGAAGCTCTGTGGGTCACCTCAGCACCTGAGAAAGCCACTCTGGGTATGGGGCTCTAGGATATGCATGGGAAGAGCATTCTGGGTTTGTACAAGAGTCATTAGGGGATGTTTAAGGGAGGAATCAAAGGCAGGGAAAGGGAGAGATCAAGGCAGTCTGGGGAGAAACAAGCATGGGAAAAGAGAGGGATAAGGAGATAAAAGAAGCTGGTCACAGGTAAAGAGGTTGCTGGTTGGTGTGCCTGCCTGGCCATGCCCTGCACCCAACAGCACAGTCTACTCTGTCTCCTTATTAAATGTTTTTTGTTTTTTTTTTCCTTTGTGGATGTCATTTCCACTCTTCTGCATGTGTGCGTATGGGTTTGCCAGTGCAGCAACCGAAGCAGGGCCACAGGTCACTGTGACCAACATGTCCATGGTGGAGCAGCCAGAGTGACAGATGTTGTGTGAGTCCCGGCAAACATCAGGCTGGACTCGCTGGCACTCGAGGTTAAGTGGCTTGGGAGCCACGTGTGCGTGCATCTCTGTGAATAAGGCACCTGGCAGAGATCAATACTGGAGGGACCAGGAGGTCCAGGATGACTGCTGGAGAGATCATAGGGGCTGCGTGCCCACCAAGAGACCTGGGCAGGGGGGAAGCCAGGTGTGTGCATATACACACACACATAGCCACATGCACACGTTTATATATATGTATCAGCATACATACATGTATACATACACACACTCCAACTAAAAGACCTTCACCCTGCTCAACCAGAGGGGACAGGATGCTGCAGCAGCTTGACCTCTACTGGGGTACCAGATTAATGAAGTTAGGAGTCTCCAAAACTAAAGCTTTCAAAGATTTCATCATTTTTTGGGGTGAATGCTTTGAGTTTAGAGACATTAGAATCACTTCCTACCTATTAAGCTTTCTAAATCATAGCAAAGTAACTGGGCTCTACATTGCCTTCTGTTTTGTGAAAATGTATTAAGAGGAAATAATTTCTTTTAATGCCACTATTCTAATCAAAACACAAGTAACGCTTCTTCGCATGAGCCTTGAAAACGTAGCATTTACTGCTGCCATCTCCAGTCCATAGATGAACACCACATGAACAAAAGACACACTAAAGTTTGCACCCTGCCCCAAATTTTCATCTTTTTTCCTTCTTTTGGGAAGGCTGTCTAAAACTGCACTGTATAATACTAGTACTTTCAACCAATCCAGTTGAAATATCTGAATTCTCAATTTGCTCTCTTTGACAGTCATGAGGAGTAAGGGAAGTAGCCTCAGTTGATGATGTTTAGAACATCACGTACGTCACTTAGAACACTGAAAAAAAGTGAAAATTTCTTTGACAAACTGCAGTTAGTCGCAGCCTGCTCCAATAATAAGAGAGAATGGTGGTGGGTTATAACTCATTAAAGAGACACCAGTGTTGAATTTTAAGACGTGAAATAAAAGGTACGCCTGAGATCACTTCCATAACCAAGTTAATTATTTACTGAGCTGAATTTTGTAAAAAACCAAACAGTATTTGCACAATTATCCTATTCATTTTGTAAGAACCTTAGACTAAACAAAAAATAAATAATTGTACTTATTGATTTGAAATTTCATTTTTCACAATCCATGCAGCTACATTAGGTAGCAAGTACAAGAATTTAACCATATAAGAAGTAACCAGCCTAATCCTGATGCCCAGGAATACATACACTTTTACTGCAACATATCCAAGAAAAAAAAAAACAACAAAAAAATGAAATAAATCACCTGGTGTCTTCAGGAAGGTTTGGATCCATCTATTTAATATTTTTACGTAAGGCAAAGCAAATTAAGATTACATGAATAAAGACTAGAATGGGTGACTATTCACCACTTACTAAAATTCTGCTTACTTGAATCTGTTGAAATTTGGACATCTTTTGCTGATCCCTGTGTTGACCCATCAACATCATCATCTTCATCTGTGAAAACAAAAACATTTTAAGAAGGGTTCTTATTAATTTGAACTAGGGAGGGAAAAAAACAACAAGAGTGCTTGTCATTTAAGGCCAGTTTCACTCAAAGAAGCTAACACAAAAGAATCCAGTCAGAAAAAGCATGCTTTCTTCTACTGCTTTTTTCATGATAATAACCCACACNCCCTCCTCGCCCCAACCCGCGTTGTCATGTAACTACAGCGAAGGCATAACTGAAGCCCTTCTACAATTAACTTTAACATTGCAACTACAGCATTTCATCCCTTTCTCAAGCTGTTTGCGTGTGACCAAAGTATATACGGTTTCCATTAAGTTTTAAACCAACAAATCAGAGCAGGAATTGCAGTAACAGCTTTCAAGTCAGAAGCACAGATATTATATAAATTATTTCCATAACTGAAAAATAGATTTGTTGACACTCAAAGAGAAAGAAATTACTGCACTTCAGAAGATGACTTTGACAGCAGCTCGATGCTCTCACTATGAGCCAGGAGCAAACTTGTCAGATATCACAGCCTGTAAAATGTTTACAAAAGACTAAAATAAAAGCTACTGATATTGACATTTGCTTCTGTGAAAACAACATCCTGACTATATTCTCATTCCTGACACTCAGGTCCATACAGGAAGACTGACACAAATCCAAACACGTTAAATTTTTCATCCCTAAGGGTAATGGTACCATGCAACACAAGAACCCAGTGTGCTGATCGTATCATGGTATTCATGCTCCCAGCCACTGAAACTCAAGAGTCAGTCTTCATTGGGATACAGTCAGAGCTCAGAAAACATATAAGCCAGGCAACACCTCTATGAAAACTATGCCTTGCAGTTGAGGGAGAATGTGGGAAATCAAAGCACAAGAAAAAAAATAATCAGTAAAGACAGATCTTCAGAGAAAAAGAAGTACTAGGGGAGTCAGAATCCTAATGCAGGAAAAACCCCCAAGAAGGAGAATCACAGCATGTCAAGAAGGGTACTTATCAGGAGTCCTTAACTGGTGACCAGGGAATTTACTGAATATTTGGGTAATGCTTCAACTGACAACAAGAAAGACCAACAATAATGTTTCTGGCTGGTTGGGTTTAAAATATAAAAAAAGGGCTGAAATACTTTCACTGTTATAGTTGACAGACAAACAGATTAAGTTTAAAATTGGAGAGAAATTTAGATAACATGGTCTTGAAAGACCATGAAATAAATGGAAGCGGAATGCCTTCTCGAATTTCACTTCAGACAAAATCAAACAAAATAAAGAATAAGTAAAAACAATAATAAGAAATTAAAGATTTCCTGGTCGCTCCCCAATTGTCCCCTGCTTTTAAGTTTAGATGGGAAGAAGCTGACAGCTTTATTTTGTTACTCTTTCTCCCTCAGTCTGGATAGTAGGGAAATCTACACTAACAGCATCTTGAAACTATTCCAACAAATTTCTTCATATGAAATATACTGAGACAGGGGTCACTTGGCGGAAGGGGAGACAATTGCTCTACCACTGCTTCCCCTCATAGCCCAAGAGTTTTGAAAAGCCACCTTCAGCACACAGGTGTTCACTGAATGTTGGGTCAGTGGCAGAAGCTAATCTGGAAAATGCTCCTTAGTTGGTCAACTATGATGTGCTTGTTCTCTGTCTAGGACAAGTCACTTGGTGCTTCCCAACCATCAGCTTGGAAAGAGCTGTGCTGCAGCAGTTCACTCATCCAGGCAACCACCAACGCTTCTTCTGTAGCACAGACCAGTCTTTTCACAACCTTCTGAGTGATGCCCTCATCAGCTATGGCAACAGAAGAGCACCTTCCATGCATGCCATGGTGTGAGGACTTCTGAACAAGCGTGCTTGCATGACACATCCCACACAAGTGCTAATTATTCTCCAACAAAGCTGAAATGCCCCTTGCTCCCTGGAAACATCCTTAACCTGCATACAACCTTTGAGATCTGCCATCCAGAGTCTACGCATTTCTCTGGAATAGCAGCAGCAGTTCCCAGGGCACCTGTCCCGAGCTGCTCCATGGTCAGAGGAGCTTCAAACACATTCTGGAGTCTCAGGGAGCTGCTGGACCTGTCACCTACCTTGTCAACTTTTGGCACATGCCAGAATCTAGTGGGTTTTTTGAAAGTAAATGCAGGGCTTCTCTGTGACCATGGGTAACAAGGACTACCAGAGCACTGAGCCCCCTCAACATAGGATAATGTGAAAATTAGTTTAAGGCAATTCCCAGCTCTGTCTTTAAGGAAGAATCTGGACAGAAGGGAAGAGCTGTGTAGCAGTGGTATCCAGTGCCCTTGGCAGGGACCTGCAGACAGCTGGTCTCCAGTAGATGACAGAGGTATACAGCTCTTAAAGCAAGCCTCAACAGGATGGGAATGATGTAACAGGGAGACATGTGACAACACCAGACTTGTACGTGAACATCAGGGACCTACATGCTAAAATAAGTGTCACATACCATCACTGGCTAGGAAAAAAACACAACAAAATGCCTTACGCACAGCAGACTACGTTAGATAGGTACCACTCCACAAATATTACTCCCTGTGACTTGTACTGAGCCACAACTGTGGCCCATTGACCATGAAAACAGGAAGATGTCAGGTGCTGGAGGCAGCCACCAGGCTCAGAGGTGGGCCTGGAACCAGCAGCAGGAGGAAAGGGGAATGCATGGCTTGGCCTCTGCTCCCCAGGTGTCAGCAGCCCCTCCACCCTGGGAGACCACTGGCCACTGCACCAAGGGAGTTGAGTCCTAGGAGCAGAAGCTCTCACAGACTGGCAGGTAAGAGACCTGGTGTTAGAGATTTTCAGGGTGCTGCTGTGTTTTATTTGGGTATATGCAGGCTGAGCACTACAAAAATGCATTCTGACTTTCTAGGCGTGGTGGGTTTTCTTTTTTTTTTTTTCCCCCTATGTCACATTAAAGCACTGGAAATGGTCCAAAGTTACTGAGTATTTTTCCTTGTCCATTTCTGTTTCTGACCATCAGCTAATGACTGATCTGCATTGCATTCCCTTAATTCAAAGTACAAGATGTACTTTAATTAAAGGAATGCAAAAAACATTATTACTTCAAAAAATCCTCAAAGTTCATGTTGACATGAACTCATACCCTTAGCATAAAGCTAGTTCTGAAATAGAAAACCTTCTCTTCTATCACGTAAAATAACGGAAGAAGAGAATACAGGGTGCAGCTACAACCTTGAATTTTTTCACTTATGATGCTCCATGTTCAGTTTTTACTTAAGGGTAACTTAAAAATTAAAAAAGGAAGAAGTTTAAGTCTGACATATTAAAAGAACACATCACTGTTTAAAAGATAGAGAGTTAACATCAGAAAAGACACACTTGAAGAGGTTATTTACAAAGTTTGAGATTAACTTTTGTTAATAATAATACAACTTCATCTTCACTTAAGCCTTTGGGACACTTGTAGAATACCTAACCATAGACCTGAATCAAGGTTCATCATGAGTCTTCCAGTAAAACCAAGCTCATCCAGAGTGTTTATTTTTGGTATTTCTTATGTCAGAACCATTGAAAACTTGGTAACTTTTAAGTATATGCTGTATTTCAACTTCTCCCACCAACAAGCAAATTAGTTAAAAGGAAAAATAACTCCCTTAAAAAACCACACCAACCAACACAAGCAACATGATGCCTGCTGTCTCCCTTCACGCTTCCATAGGTCACTTCAGTATATTCAGGTTATGCAGACTTAGGGTCAATGCCGTTTATGCAGCAGCAGGACCCCTGCTACAGCTTCAGCCCATGAGAATGCCTGGCTCCTGCTAGTGACCGACTGCCTTTACGTGAACCAAACCTGCACATTCAAAGCAGAAAGTCCAGGAACAACCTGTCTGGTTGAGAAACATGCCATTGCAAACATTTAAGTTCCAAGACCAATAATTTGCCTTCTTTTCATTTGCTTTCGTAATGTACTCAAGCACCACAAGAGCATAATAATCAAAATTTAAATTAACACTTCAGTGGCTTAAAAGAAAAACCTCTTGTTCCTGAAGAGCTGTTAAACGAACCTACACTCTAGATGGCAGCAGAACATTACCCTGCTCAATACATGATTTCCTTCCAGCACAGAAATCTCAAAAGGGCAGATGCTTAATCAAAGAGGCAAATAAAAATATCTGTATACATGATATGCCAAATAAAAACCAACATGTATATCAGCAAGTGTTTGTAGCAATGATAACACTAATGTGCTAAGCAAATTTTTGGGTTCTAGGTTTTCACTTTCTGCATGCTTACTATTTAAAGAACAGTTTTCAACTTGCTTGGCTTCAGTAAACAGAAGTTTCAGCATTTTGCACGGAGTCTGCATTTAAAAATTCCTATGCTGCCGCAGAAAAGTTACAGTATTACCGCAAAAGTCATTGAAAATTAGCAAATTAGTTTCCGTTAATTACAGCATTAGGTTAAACATGCTCATCAATTAATTGCACTCAACTTTGAAAGTTTTTACCTGATTCTGTTTGCAAGTTTTCTGATATTCGAAAACAATGCAGTTTGCTGAAGTTGCGAGAAAATAACTGCACACAGCTTGGAGGAAGAATCATATTCCTTAATCTTCCAAAAGTACATTCTGGTGTGACAATTATGTAGCAAGCAGCATGAGCCTATAAACAGAAGCACCAATTAAACTTAGTGAGACACAAAGACAGCAAATTTGTTTATAGCAAAACATGCAATGGAATTGCAGAACTCAGGCTAGGACACACATAGACCTTTTGCAAACACTTTCATTCAACAACTGCCTCAATTTTTACCCTAGATTTTCATTTGTTTGATTTGGGTTTTTTATTACCAGTAATGGGAAGACTTAATATATGAAGAAACTACCAAGTACTACAAACCTGCTCTACTGAAAACTAAAGTTTTTTGTACAGTTGTGTGAAGAAGTTTAAGGTTTTGGTCTCAATCCCTGGAAATTCCATTCTATACAGCTTTTTACTGGGGGAGGTGGTAAAGATAAGCAGGTTCTACTGAATAGTTTGAAAATAGCAATATCTTTTGCACAGCTGTACCCACTTGCAGATTCAGAGATAACAGTTTGGAGTTTTATTCCAAAACACAACTGCCTGGCTTCTGCCTTTACACTAGTGAGAGATCTTATGCCTCTACAGAACACATATACCTTTGTATGCATGTTCATATGGCCTGTTGCATTTATTAGACTGTTCTCAAAGACAGCCCCTCCCACCTTAGAAATTATCAATCAGATTAAAAACACAAACCCGGCAGTTTTAAAAACAAAATTAATTATTCAAATCATACCTGAAATACTCAGGTCTCATTTCAAATTATTACTACATAGAACACCTCATCTTGCATGAAATAGCAAACAAATGATTTATTACACACACCTTTCAGACTGCACCCCATGCAGTGCTATTTTGCACTTCCATCACATTTCAGTAAGAGGTAAATTGTTACTTACACAGCAGACTGTGCATCAGCATGTGAAAAGTTGTGGCTTTCATTAGGATTACTGATGTTGCACAGGAATTAAACATACGTCACAGGAATGAAAAAACACAGAAAACCAATAGCTTAAAAAAACCACCAACCACACAGTTTAAAAACTATTCTACACTGAAAAAGGAATAAGCATACTAGAATGGTAGAGTCTTTGACTGTGCAGAATTCATATGATTTGAAAGAATTTCTGATTTCATACAGGAAAAGTAACTGCAGGCTTCCAAGCAGAAATTGTTAATAATTAGTTCCTGATAAATTTTAATTCCATTGAATTTACATTAAGTTTTACTATGATTTTGAGAATTTATCATTTTAGTGACTAATGGGGGGGAGTTCAAAAAATCAGATTTTCCATCTGATGCATAAATATTTATACAAGTGCATAAATGAAGTATATTTATGAAGTATGGATTTCTAAAGTGTACAAATAAAGTATGCTTACATAAAATTTAAATGAGCATGTTGAAATAAGCATGTGCATACATATATATGGTTCCCACAACTATATTCAATGGCGGAACATACCAGGATGCCACACCATTCACATCTCATGCCAGACAGCACCTCTGAAGAGCCACAGGTTTTTTTGCAAACTTCACAACGAGCACTGGAAGAAAGGTTCCCCTCCCTCCAGTGGTGGTGGTAAGTATCCTGGGGGAACACATTGCGAATTAGGACTGCAAAAAACAGATACAGAAGCATCTCCAACCTTACTTTAAAATCAGGAATTCAAACAGCTCTGAGGGAATAGCGACACAGGCTAGGACAGTAAGTAATTTCTCACTGTGAGTCTGAACAATCTTACATGTCACCAAAAGAAGTTTTGAACTATAAAAAAAAAAAATATCACCTAGTGCTTTTTCTTCACAGTCCACCAAAAGCAATATATTTTTTTAAAAAAAAACAATAATCCTGAAAAGGTCAGTACTATGCAAGTATTTTACAGTGAGAAGCTGGGCAGTTTGACCTCAGACAGACTGCTGGAAGCCTGAGGATCATGGTAACGTTTGCCAGCCATGCAATGCAGTCACACAGAATAAGAACACAAAAAAAAAGAGCTTCAGGACAGCTTCTGCAATTCCAGTTTTTACATAAGATGCCTGATTTTAATTTTTTTTTCCTCTTTAACTGGGATGCTGTATAGATTGCACAGACTTTACAGCTTCAGTAAGCAGTGTGAATGTGTTGGAATTTAAGTTCATCTCACTATATGCGATGCATTCTCAAGACACACGTTTCCTTTGCCCGCCAACAAGCAACAGAAGTGCTTTGATAACTGGCAGCATGCCCCTCCCTCTCCTTTAGCCCACGTTTTCACACTAGAAACACATGCCTGCTTTCTGTGGCAGAGGCATTGGCACTTACATGGTCCTGGTGTCCGTCCTGGTGACACTGCCGGCAGTCACTGCAAGCAAACAGGATACAGTCTGTGTGCACGTGTAGCTCACAAACTAAAAGTATGAAAAAAAAAAGAAGACTTCTGTAAACTGGAAACCCCGGGGTTTTAGCAGCTCCTCCCTCCCTCCCCTCCAACACTCCTTTGCCGCCTCTTTGCACCACACTCTCTTGCCTTCGTGCTCTTTTCTGCTGAGCAGAGCTAAAGCAGCAAAATAAGCTTATCGGCATTGTCCTGCATGTCGCTCCACATCCTTTGTGTTAAACGGACGCAGCAAGTCTAAGAAACTGCTGAGCTAATTTTGTTCACACGCTCCTGCCTTTATTTCCTCCCATGTAGCAAGATAAATTTGTAACAACTGTTTGGCTTATTACAGCTTGGTCTCGCAGTTCCACAGGCAACATACTCTAACCTAACCATGCCTGAAGTCTACTTTGATTTAACCAAATCCAAAAAAAAGATCTAATGTTGGAAGCATTAACAGAAAGACACTCAACTGATTGGATTTTAAACCTGACCAGAATAAACTGGTATGTTTAACTTTGGGGAGATTTGTCTGAGCTCTGTCTGCATGTGGTAAATCATTATTTGATTGTCAGGAAAATGATCCTTTTTTTTTTTCAACACACTCTTTTAAGTTACCTTTACATTGTCTTCCCAAATACCCGTTAGATACCATAGCTGGAAGAACTTTTAGTGAAGCCTATGAAGTTTTAGGCAAGTTTGGATAAAGCACTTCCATTATTTAAAAGCTGACTTGAAGTATCAGATATGAAAGAAAAGACAATCTACTTCCAAAAAACTCCAGTTAAATTGCTATGTTGCATAAAATACTACAACTAAAAGACCTCAATACCTAGCTTCATTACTGCAAAGTTAGGGAAGTTCTCTATGAACCTCACAGACAGAGACGGATGAAAAAGATCCTTCTCTAGCTACTTTTTAAGACTTGCGTATACTCTGGGAAGGCATTTGATTCTCTGTTGAGTAAATGAAAGTAGAGAGGCAAGCGTCAAATTCTTCAAATATTTTTCTGTTCTGCTCAAACAGGTTATTGCTCCAAGCACATCACAAAAATCTGAAGACTGTAACCTGAAGACTGGAAGGTGGCGACTGAGCCTTAGTCACGTTATCTGAAAGAATCTTGAAAACAGTATTGAATTACAGAGAGAATAACATCTTATTTTGAAATCCCTCTCTGGACTGGCAATCAGCACTAACATTGTCTTATTCTAACCCCACAGAAGACCATGATTTACCACCACACCAAAGCAAAGCCTCTTTTAACGGGGCTTACTCAGTCAACTGCTTTGATGCACAGTGTGACACGGTCCCTCCACAGCTCACATTTCTCCATGCTCATAGATATAAAAGGAATATTGTAGAGTTTCACCAATTCAGCTATCAGGCAAGCTAGATGCTTTGAGTGATTTGGTTTCTACAGACCAAATTACAGTCTCAAGTAATTAACAAAAACATGGGGTATTTTATCATTACCTCTGCTAAAGCAGGCACATGGTGCCCTTTGCTACACTTTGCAGAGAACAGAGGGGTTATTTTTCACCCTGCCCTTGGTCTGATCCACACCTGCTGCTTCTAACATCACCCCCGACTCAGAATTAGTACGAAAACGTGTGTGTGAGAAGGGCAGGAGCATCATGGGAGTTAAACCCTTAGGACAGCTGCCTTGAAGAGAGTAAAAGTATGTAAAGATCAAGTAAAACCAGAGGGCCTACAAAAAAGAAGTTTCATCTTTATCAGCCTTTGCATAATCTAAAAAACTTTTTAACTCATAACAGGACACCAGTTTTCTGTTCAAGCTCATCACGGAAGTACTGTGAATTCCTTTGTAATTGCCAAAAAACCAAGTTGGCTAATTTCAGATACATAAGCTTGGCAGAATAACCTTTCAAACGTTCTCTGCCTCCTTCCCCAGTAAATTTGCTGCTCTCAAATTTCATGTTTCATGGGAAACTTTTGTAAAGGATCCAACACTAAAATAAAAAAAATGTTTGGGTTACTCCCCTTCCTCTTTTTTCTTTTTTTCCACCCAGCCCTTCTTCCTGGAAAGAAAAGGGAAAGCAACTCTCACCATTATGAGTCAAGGTCCCACAATTACTAGTGAATTCTACAGCAAAAATAGCTATCCAAAGCAATTAGTAATTTTCAGCAAATTTTGGAGCCCAAATATTGTAATTTTTGCCAATAAAGTGTATATACTTCTCTCACCAGGGTTAATATACACGTGCTCCTTTCTGAGAACAGATGCCCCACCATGTACACACAGAGTTTAGTAGTTTTCTGAACATTTTCAGCTTCCTTTCAAGAAAATTAATTTTACTGTAAGACAGAGTCCGAAACAAGTTATTTATACTATTTTAAAAATACATCTAATTATGTCAATCATTTGCTTAGAAAAGGCAACTTCATCTTAACCCTCTTTTCTCTCTTAATTATGGAAAAGATTCCAGGAAAAGTTCTTTAAATTCCAGTATCAGAGGAATACATCATCCCCAACAGTAGGCTTATACTACTAAGTAAACTAAGTCACTGGAAAAAAAAAAAAGAAATAAAGATCAACATCTCCATCTGGATTTAAAAGCTCTACAACTTAAAACAGCTGACTTGTTAGACAAATTCTGAAAGTATTTTTAAAGAATAAAGGAAGAATCTTGCACATTTGATGAACCTCAACTGCCCTTTTTAAGCTACATTTTGGAAGAGTATCAGAGAAAAAAGTCACAGGCTTATTGGAATTCAGAAAACGGGATAGTCAACAAGCCTCACAACACAAAATAAGAAAACCTTTTAATCCATGCAAGGCACACAATTCAGAACCTTCACTGAACCAGAAAAAAAAATAATGTTCAGGCACTTGTAATACCTACATGTAACATGGGATTTCATGTGTTTCTTGTTTAAGAACACTCAAATGGAAACATCTGAAAAAATAAATATTCCCTTGCAACAGGTACAACACGGAAACAATAGAGTTAAGAAAGTGAGAATATGAAAGCAAAATCTAGAGAGCTTGAACTAGAAAATAGGTAACTGGAGTAAAGACATTTTCAAGAGTTAAGAGGACACAGTGCGCAAGAATATTCTCTGTCTAATTGCCACACAAGTTCTGAGGCTTATGAAGACAGGTCATCAGAAAAGACCACGTGGTATCTGCAGCTCAGACCATCCCACCAAACCTGCCAACTCACATAGTAACTATATTAAGTGACAGATTCCCACTAGCCAGAAGAACACAGTTTAGATTCATTATGCAACTCACCAGGCAAAAGCAGAAACAAAGCCACTGCACCATTTTAATCTAAATGCTCTGATCAAAAAGAAGTGTTTGCCCTACATAGGTGACCATATTTAATAAGTCACTATACTTACCATAACAACAATTACGGAAGCATCTCAACAAATCCCTACAGAATTGGAATTGGTTCAATTGGTTCTTTGTTTTTGTGGTTTTTGGTTTTTGTTTTTTTTTTACACCATTCACAGGTGTAAAATGTATTCCTTTAAAATACTAATAGTATTCCTTTAAAATACTAAATTCTATTGAACCTCACAACATCACAAGTACGAGTACTAGACATTCAAGATGGGAGGCAAGGGAGAACTAAGGAGTTGTCCCATGTAAAAATCAGCCAAGTACTCATGCCAACATGTGTTTCAAAGAAAAATCCTGGTGTTTGGGTGATTTCTTTAATCGCTGTTTTTTCAGAGAATCTGTGTCAGAACACTCAGAGCAGTACTATTTTGACAAATAATATTTTCAAATATCTTCCCATTGAAGGCACATCACCCCATTACGAGCAACAGATAGCTGAGAAGGGTAATACAGGAGTTATATTCCATTCTTTTGCAGAAAGCATGAGGTTTTAGAAATATGAATACTCAACAATTCCCTGTATCAAAAGCTTCCATCGGAAACAGAAGTAAATTATCTCAACAGAAGAACTCTTTCTTTTGCCATAATAATAAGTTCTCATTTTCTATATATCTCAGGTTTGAATTCATTGCACATCATTAACACCACAGACTTGCTCAAAGTAAATTGGAGGAAAGATGAGAGCACACACATACGACAAAGCCTGTGGCTAATTCAAGTTTATTGGTTTGTTATTCCTTAATTTGAAGTAGATGCTTCCATGATCAGTGAGTGGATGAAAAACAACCCAAAATCTTCTCAAATGCAGTTAAGTAAATATATGTGTGTATGTGTATCCATACGTAACCTCAAAAGTAAGCAATGTAAGCCATGTGTACGCTACTGGGTAACATGCAGATAGATATACAAGTAGGGTTTAAGTTACCTTCACATCGAAAGGCAGATGACTCTAGTGACTTTCTGCACACAGTGCAAAACTTTCTTTTGTAATGTCCTGGAGGCCCAAAACAGTGTGCAACTGGAACCTGTCAATGAAGAACACAGAAGGCACCATCAGCCACAACTTTCAAAGTGCCAGTTACAATTCACAGAAACTGCTTTATCACGCAAGACAAGACAGTATCTACAACATAAACTTAACTACGCCTGAGAAGAAATGTNCTTAATTTTGTTTTAATTCTTGGGTTTTAATCTGTAATGTATGTATTTTTAAGTGCCACTCAGCTTCTCGATGATTCACAGTGCCATGAATACAATGGTTTATTTTGGGTTCAGTGCCATGCGACTTACCTGGAATCAGTCTCTCTCCTAAGTACTCTTAATTGAAGCAAGGATGTTCAATAGTATCGTACATGTGTACAACACACTCTGAAGACACACTCTCCATGTGCCTTCCTCAGTTCTCCAAATAGAGCCCCAGAAATTGGCTGATCAGGACAAAGGTACTGGTCTCCCTACCGCACACCCAAAGCTTCCAAGCCTGGATGGTACAGAGACCAAGCTCTTGAAGTACATCCATACTGAGGTTCCCGTTGACAACTGCAGGTGGAAGTTGATACATTTCAATATCCTGTTGCCCAGAGCTGTACCAACAGTCTTAGCAAACACATTCCTAGTATACTATTCACTTATCCTAAAAAAGTAGAGTTTTTCCTTGTTTAGTGGTTAATAATGAAGACTGGAAGTGGTCTTATCAAAAGAAAAAAGAAAAGATTAAAAATGAAGAATAAGGAACGTACTTAGGCTTAATACTTGTTCTAGAAATCACACTTCTGCAAGACACACACCTCTGTTAAATTGACATTCACTTTAGAAGGAAGTATAATTGCATCTTTAAAATTTAGAATTTACCTGAATTCCACAAAAGTTTAGCGTGACTCAGGTATTTAGTTTTATGCATCTCACATGCCCTTCCTGATATGACAAATACATCAGATTTATTTTCTGGTTCTTGCAACACAGAAGAAATATATTGACAGTAAAGGCTGACAAATGGTTACTTACATGTGAAATTAAATTAATCATGCCCAGTAAAAAGTTGGAAATAATGACTTAAGATACACATAGTAATATCTAGCTTCTTTTCCTCCCAGTAAACAATCTTCCAAAGATATCAATCAGGACTTTAATGCTTTTCCTTGTGTCTCAGGGTTTTCCTGGGAACCATTAGCAGCAAATCTGACACGTACTGGGAACACAGAATTTGATGACCCACAAGTCACTTCCAGTTACAAGTTCTAATTTGCACCAGCCTCTGAAAGCGTGGGACAGTTACACTAAACAATCCCGTACCTCAAGCATGCGCAGTGAAACAAATGAGATAAAGTTTTGCCAGATGCAACACAAGGGGAACGGAACACTGCTGGAATTTTAATCAAGAAAAATCACTGAACCCCAAACTACAAACCATGTGGTTTCTCCAGCTCTCCTTAGAATCTTTTGATGGGGTAAAGGAGGATGAAGAGAGGTATGAAATATGCCTGTGTTACCAAACATGAAAAAGATGGCTCACAGCGGTTGACCAGTCTAGCAGGGTCACCAGCTCATTGCCCCAGCAGACCACAATGTCTGGAGGAACCAGGAAACTGCCTGTCCGGATCCAAGGCTCCCCACCACGCTGGGCTGCCAGCCAGCCTACCGGAAGGATTTCCTATCAGTATTGCCAACACGATATATTTACAAAATATCCTTGCCAGCAAAAGCGTCAAATTTTTGCTTTCTGGATGAGTTTGTGATTTAAAAATATAGACAAACCATGCTTTGGGGTTTGCCTCCTACTCCTATCAACACAAACAGCAATTCAATTCTCTGAAGCCCTCCAGCTTTGACTCACAGAAATTTCATGTTTGGCTTTCACTACTGTTATTTTTTTACATCAGAGCATTCTAGGCATATAATGCACTGTTATAAAAAGAATATATATCCCTGGGGGACAAAAACAATGCTGTAGAGCCCAGGGAACCTTAATCAGTCTATCTCAGGCTCAGTTCAAGGCTAATAACCCCTGCCCACTTTTCTTGCCCTTCTCTCACGCTACTTCCTCAGGGGCAAGGAAAAAAAAAAACCTCCTTGTCCAATAACATAGAAGTTGTTCTGGCTCAGCCATTCTGCAAGTGAAGTGCTGGAGCTGCTTTCTTGCTCTAGCC
>VZRU01009128.1:22024-32839 GCA_013398155.1 Pedionomus torquatus | reverse complement strand
GCTTCTCTAGATGAAATCCGAGGGATTAAAAAAAAAAAAGAGCTCACCCCTGTGATACACTGATTATTGACATACTAGAAGGAACTATCAGAAAAAAATTCTATCAGTGTTCCCTCCTACGTTGAACCTTTCCATGAATAAATAATAAATAATCTGAAAGGAGAGCAGGGAGATTAAGAAAACTTTCCACACATTCTATAAACGATTATAATTTGTTTCTTGCTCTGTTACATTTCTTAAGCAAATGCCAAATTCAATATTTACTTCGACAGAGCCTGCACGCAAAACGATGTCTCCCATATGGCAGACTTCATTTGCACAGCAGACCATTAAGGATTAATGCAACTTGGATGATCGCGTCAAGGAGGACGAGACTATCCAGAAATAATACCACAATCCAGTGTTTGCAAAACATAATCATGATCGCTCAACACATATAACACACAAGACTCATTGCAGCTAAATACAGCAACACTGAACTAAAAACAGCTTTGAGGGCTGACACCACCACTCTACTACTCTAAAGATAAAACAAGCTCTACTGCACAGCAAGGATAGTTAGATTTTACGTGTAAACAATAAACAATTATATAAAATTCATGTATTAGGGCACTTAGAAAATGCAGACTGGGAAAAGAACAAAAAAACTACACTGACATCCACGACTGATGCAAGTGGAAACTTTAATAAGTTAAAATGCAGAACTTTTACCATGCAAAGAAACAAATAGCATTTTGAACACTGAACTAAATTCAGAGCAAATTCACAAAAGAAGCAGTCACAAATGTTTACAGCTCTGACACTCTGAATTAAATGAATGTATCCCAGCTGATTTGTACCACTGCCCAAAAGCCCTTGCAAAGATACCTCTATAATCTGACTCATCATTCCCTTTTCCATGCTGCAATGACTATCTCCAGCATACCGAAACAGCAGTAGATCCTAATTTTCAGTAACAGCATTCCTCACTATCTAAATATCCCTTTATTGTAGATTCTCAGAACAGTATTTCTAACTATTTCCCTGGCAACTTCCCATGCATCACACACCAGTTTACTACCTAAGTTATAGCTCTCAAGAAGAAAAGTATGTGGGGAAGAAGAAGCATATAGCAAAGCCTAATAGCTTTATCATCTAGACAAAGCAAATCTAGGATAAACGAGTCCTTAATTTCTCTCTATGCAATTCCTCTAAGTCAAGCTACATATTGTTTTAAACTTTCCCATCTCACCCCTACCATAGGTTTCTGCAACATAAAGGAACTTGTAAAGCTTTTTAGGCTACAAAGAAAGGAATCAGTTTCCCTTCCCAGGCTTATGCAATGCGTTCCCATAAACATGCTTTTAGTCAGTAAGGTCTGTAATGTACATGATTCTGATTTTACAGCCATGTCTCGTTTCACTTTTGCCTATGGCTCTCCATAAGGTATTTGTAGTGTTTTAATATTTCTCTACTAAGTTCCTCATCTCCTTCTTCCCTTTCTTTCTTTTTCTGTCATCCTTTCCCAAGTGGTTATTACGCTTTGTTTTTCCTCAATTTAGCTTCTAAATAACTTCAGGGCATCCTACTATCTTCTTCAAAGCTCACTCATCTTTCACATTCTTTAAAACTCATCTTGTAAACACAAAGTCTGGTGGGAGAAAAAGTCACAGGGCATCTGAAAGCAAATACTTTATTAATTGTGAAAATAAATAAATTTTACTTTTTTACCAATGAGGAAATTTTTAAGATGCAGCAATCATCAGAAGCCAAACACAGCCCTTTTGCTAGGCGGAGAAGCTTCAGTATTTTCTCAGTACAGTGTAATTGCTGTAAAAAATTTACATGGTGTACAGAGTTCTTCTTTACTATGACACATGGTTGGGTTTTCTGAGAGCACTGATATCAATCAGACACCCCACTCCATTATTGCAAGACTTCCAGGTAATGACACACAGGCAAGAACATCTAGTAATATTTAAAGAATGCAAATAACTGCTCTTAAAGACAGGCTATCCACAGTTGGCCATAGCAGGGACTTTTTGAAGGAAATGTACCTTTGCCTTCGAGCAGCAGTCATATCAGTGATGACTAACACAGTTGATTTAAGCATTACGATATTAACAAGCCACCACTGTACTACACCATATTCATTAGTGATAAATTTGTGCTATTATCTCCAAGAAGGAGACAAGGCAGTGTGTGCTTACTTACCCTTACAAGGCTGGGAGCAATACATGAGCATGGTATCTTGACATTCTTGAGGCACTTTTCATGAGACATGAAGTTGCAAACTGTAGAAATAAAACAAGAATGATGAGCAAGTCTTCACAAACATGGGACTTTGTGAAAAAACAAACAAAAAAATAATATGGAATAATAATAAAATTACTTAATAATAAAATTCAAATACAATTAGCAACACATCTCTTTAATCACATTTACTCTCCCCTAAGTTTGAAAAGGTACACAACTGTCACGCTTCTTGCAGTGGGTAAACTCCAGTTCATTTTGTTACTAAGATGTTGGCAGTGGAAAAGGAAGGAAAGTTTATCCCAATGCATCACAGCCCTACAGCAAGTCATGCCCTCCCGAAATGCCTTTCTCCAAAAGCACCAAAATGAGCTCTTAAATTTCAAGAGAGATTTTAAGCAGTCTGAACTCTAAGATAGCTCTTTGATATATCCAAAGCAGATGTAGAATAATTCACTTTCAAATTTGTCCAAGCTAGTGCATGTGACAGGAATAAATGGGAGAAAACACAGCAGCGGTACACTCTGAGCACAATGGATGAAGGAGACAAAATTAAAGGTCACCAGTTGTAGGCAGTTTTAAAAATCAAGAACAACTAATTATTTCTTTAACTGTGGAAACAACAGGTTTCAAATTGCACCCGAGCTCCACAAAGCATGCTTTCAAAGCAAGACAGTATTTGAAAAAAAAGTATTTCTCATGGCAGTGACATTGTCCACAGCTTCTTACCATGGATTTACATTGTATTAATCTGTGCAAAGAAAACAAGGGGTTCTTTATTTCATTCCTACCATCTCGCAGTAATTAGGAGCTAGTAAGCCAAGCGACTACAGCTTTAGAGCCCTCCACCTCTCAGAGTTACTCTCCGCCAGTTCAAGCATGAAGCCTTAACAGATGCTCCAGCCCTGACTGCTCTGGTGGAAGCAGGGACCCTCCTAGTGCCGTGGCAGAAGACCACTTGCCAATGGCAACTGTTGCTGTACACTGGAGGTTTTGGCACATCCCTGCTTTTTAGAAACACACGGTACCACTCCCTAAATTTCACCAGCAACTGAAAAATAACCCCATGCACTCCAAGCTTCCCATCTCCAGCCCACTGGTGTAACTGATTTTATGTGCAGCGCCACCAAAAGCAGAAAATTTTCCCTTCCTCCCCCTTCTCCAGCTCATCGACTGCTGGTTTCACAACACCCCTTTCTCTCAAGCTGACTCAAGCATTAAAATCCAGGTCAGCTTCTCCATGCAGCTTACTGCCAGGCCACGCAAAGTAACCTTTCCTCCTTTCCTTTGGGCGGCACAAAAAGAAGGATGGTCTCTTTCACACTGGCACTCATCTTAATGTGAGCAGTAGGCAGACGTTTGTTTTTCATTAGTCTGCAAGTCAGAAAAAGAAGCAGCCCTGCAAGGTCACCACTGCCTACAAACATGTTATTTGTCATCCATGGTTCAACACAGAGCAATTACTGAACCGACGAAAGAAAGCGGGAATAGAGCAGATCCAAACCTTCTGCTGTGCGCCATGAAGTGTTACGTGCATCTTTAAGGGTGACAGTACCCCGACTAAACAGGGCAGATAAGAGGTGGAAACAGTAGGAAGGGATGATTAATCAGATTCTCAGAGCTAAAAATGCAGATGCCCAACACATTTGGAGGTGGTCACTATGTAGGGAGGAGGACGCAGTCCATCAAGCCCAAGCAATACAAGTATCTCTAAGTGGCTACTAGACTTAAGCACACATGCAATAACTCAATATGCAAGATATCCAAGCCTTACGCAAACACCTCACAGAATTCAGAAAAGAAGGCTCTGAACCAGCTGACACAAGTGAGGGTCCTTCCGTGAGCATGGACCGTGAGAGATGTTCTCCATTTATTCACACCACTCTAGTCACTACATAGTACCCCTCAGTTTTGTCTTTGTGGTGACAGAAGCAGCAGAATATGGCCCTGTGTAAAAACAGCATCTCATGGCTCAGCTGAGGAAACATCTCATGGGGTAGAAAAATATACTACAGAAATATTCAAACCGGCAACTTCAGAAAAGCAGTAAAATCAAAAGGTGAATGGGAGTTTCAGACAAGGAATAAAATAGGAGGGTGCACAAAGGTTTTAACTGTCTTGACTGAATGCATACAGAAAAAGCATGCAAAATAATTAATTTCCAAAAATCTCAAGGGGAAAAATGAAGCATTTGCAAATAATCCAATTAAAGAGTATCAGGAAACAAATAGAGATCAGCAGTGCCCAGAGAGAGGTTGTAACATTCTCCACAAAGGATTTTCACAGATTTTTCAGGAGGTACTCACACCCCCCTCCTCTGCTTGTCACATGCCTCCAATTCAGCAGGGAAGGATGCACTCTGGCTGTGTACCTTTGTCTTGTCCCACTAAATTCCTCAGGGAGCGAGCTAACTCTTACAAGTGATCATGTTGTTTTCTCTTTTCCACATTCCCCAAAGAAAGAAAGAAAAAACATATTAAAAAGGCAACAAGCCAAACTGAAGCACAAACAGTATTTGGGGAGGAATCCTAAGTTTGTATTGGTAGCCCCAGAGAGGCAACACAGTCAAGTCTGAAGTCTGGACAGCCAGGACTAATTTGGTGTTTTTAAAGAGGTGATCTTTCACCAGAATAAACAAGCCAGAAGACGCTGTGTGAAGTTTCAAGAGACTAAATACAAAATTTTGAGGAAAAAGCATTTAAATGAAGAGGACAGGCTGTTCTACTTCTAGGAAGAGGATTTCTTCGTACATACAAACTCAGTAATGAGCTACGAGCAGAGACATCTACGAATTGCCTACATCAAAACAAAGTAATTTCAATCGCAGCTTTCAGATACCGTACACAAAATTGCTGGTTTCAGCAGGCTTGAATGGCTGGAGCCAGGCAGTGGATCCTTTAGATAAGCATTTTAAGCACTGCCAAGGGTACCCAACAGCACGGATGAAGGACCAGACAAACACATGATGTACATTTCAAGAAAACAGTGCCTGGAGGCTTCAAACTGGACTTTGAACACAAGACACCTACATCCAGGTTTAAGCTGCATGAAGCTATGCAACACTGAGGGAAGATGAACATATGTGACTTCAAGAGAAAGTGACAGAATCCACAACATTTTTTATTTGCAGGTTTGGGAGACTTCATGTCGTCTCTCTGAGCACCTAACTATGTGGTCCAGCTTACGGTACCAACAGCATTTAACAACTTTCCCTTGCTTCTCTCCTCTACTTCATAAAAAGTTACTTCATTCATATGAAAAGTTAGGTATTCCCCATGCACAACAAGAAGCCAGGTGGCCATTCAGGCACCACAGGACTGCTCCCTGCCCACATCAAGCATGAGACGTGGCTTCTGTAAGCCTTCACTTCCCAGAGCCGCTTTCCCTATCATGGTTTGTTTGACTTGGTAATTTAATACAGAATATGGCAATACGTAAGCACGGCAACTCCCAGTGAACATATAGCTAGCAACATACACTTGCAAGGAAAAACAGAACATCTCCCTCCAGCCCTCCCTAGCAATACAGGGGATAAAGGCTGGGTATCACTATCATTCATGAGCTGTGCAACACTTGCTAGCAAGGAAAGGGCTAGTTAAACCCCCCAATATGCCACACTTTTCCCATATAACCCTTTTTGTCTCTGTCCTCAGGACAGACTTTAAAGCAGATGCCAGAAGCAGGAAGAGGAAAAAGAAGGATTATTTCCTATACAGACTCTAGCAACCTATCAGGGTCCCATGCAAATGATGGCTCTGTGAGAATCACTTACGAAATATCAAATTTAACACATAATCTTCTCCCACTTTTGAAAAGACTGCCCAGTCCTGAGCAAAATGGTAGAAGGTGTTGAAAACTACTTATGTTTCCTCTTTGAGGAGATGTTTAGCAGGATTTAAAACACAAGGTTTATTTGTAAGTTTATATTGTAACATGTTGTTCTACTTAATCTTTTAACAACTGTATTTATAAATCTAATTTTACAGTTGCTGAACACTTTCAAAAGTAGAAGTACCAAACTGCTCTCCAAAGAGGATCAAGAAACATCAACACAAAGGCCAAAATGGATTTTATACTCTCCTACAAGTGTGAACAGTTTAAGACAGGATTCACTGTGAACCAAGAGCACTTCCCTCATTTTCCTGACCGCTTATTTTAGGCTTAACAGAAGCACCTGCAAAGCAAATTGTAATTCCTCCTCCAGACCTCTGTTGCCTGGACTTGCAGTCCTGCTGGTTGCCGCCTGCCCCTCTATCTCTGGTTCTTAACACCCAGTTAACTTATACCAGTACCACGAGCAGCAGTAACAGGCTCTCCTTCTTCCAGCAATTCCCTCCTGCTGTCTTCACTGCAGGGTGCCATGAGCCGCGGGTTTTCAAGGAGGTGGTCTGGTACTGAAAGCAGAGCCATCACCCTTCTTGATGCCACGGGTCACATTGAGGATTCTCAAGAAGAGAGAGCTCCTGCATCTGAAGACAGAGCAGGTTCCTGCAGCCGAGCACTCTCTCCATGCACCAGGACAGGGCAGAGCCACAGCAAACTCCAGTAACTCACAAACACCACAGTGTTTTGGCCAGCTGCCTGTCACGCAGCCAGTACCGGGAAAATTTCATACCATGACATAAAGTGACAACACCACAACTCCTCAGTACTGTCTGGATGACTTGGCAAATAATAACTTCATTTTGTTTGGCACCCCCTGTGAGTGCCGTTAACTCACTCACATCTTATTCACTTGCACAAATTTTAACTTGAGGCAAGTGCCTGTCAAAGTTTCAGGTAATCTTTCAACCAAGATTATAGATTACCGAATGTCCTAGCTGACTAAGTGGCTTATTCTTGTTTTTAAAACAAACCATTAGCTCAGCCAGAAATGGCCTAGTAACTCCAAATTGTTTTTCCAGATATCAGTGCACAATAAATTTTTCATTTCTGGAAGAATTTAAGTGCAATGCATTAAAGAACTTACTCAGCTCATTAATGTGAATATAAATAAAACTGAATGAAAAGCAGTAATTCTCTGGGGCATCTTGTTAAATGTAAGACTTGGAAGAAGTCCCTGTCTTGTAGAGTTGACCAATGGCCTGATACATGTAGGAATATTACATAAATGAAACCCCTCTACAATCCTCTACAAGAACCCCTATAAATATACATAGATTACGTGAAAGACTTACAAGGGGGATTAAAAAAAACCCAAACAACCGAAAAACCCCACTCACAACACAAAAACACCCAAAAATGCTTTCTTGAAGATTTAATGCTGCATGAAATACCTATGGACTTGCCAGCAGCTCAGCCACTGTATAGACAGTACATGTGCACTGGAAGTTTTCACCCTGGCACAGAGGTGGCTTTTGTGCCACTCCTCACCATTCCTTCCTTAATAATATCTAGTGTTTGATTTGCTTTTTTTTTTTGACAATTACACACCGGGCACATTATTTCCCCAGATGCATCATTACAACTTTAACTTCATTTCTTGCCTGATGTGTAAAAGCTGACTCAAGGCTCATCAACTTTCTCCACTTCATACACATCACTTTGCATCTATTGACCCCAGGTGATAACACCATAGATTTAAATTAATTAATTTAAAACATTCTTCTGCAATCCTCAGCAGCTGATGTCTAATTAACTCTCAGCTCTCTACTGGCCTTTGTGGACAGGGTGGTGGGCTGTTAACAAGAGAGTTGAGAGCAGCAGCATATGCCCTGCTAACGCCAACCCTGCCGTGAAACTTTGATCAAGTTCACTGCTTTCCTCTATTGCTTTTTGCCACTCAAACTCAGGCCTCCAGCCAGTGTGGTTTTATTTTAGCATTTCAGGTCACAAACACCAACTTTCCATTCCAGAAGGAACCTTCCATGTGCAGTACCCTCAGTTATATCTGTCTTCTGCAAAGATGCTCAGGAAAGACAAGGAGAAGGCTGTGTTTATGGCTAGCAACTGACTCTTGACACTAGATCACCTTTGGGTGGCCACGGGAATGTTGTCCACATTTTCTTGAATGCATGGAAATTGTACAGGAAAAAGCCAAAAGCTTCTACCAGATTAAATACCAGGCAGCTTTCTTTTTTAACAACAGGTGTCTTCAGTTGTTACAGATGACCCCTATACAAACATGTCATCTTTAAAAAAACTATCTTAAAAATTAATAAAACACAATAGATGGAGAAACATGGGCAAAGTCCTCATCAGGTATCTATAGTGCAACTTTATGCCTCCTACCCTGAACTGGAATGTCTCCGTAGTCATGTGTATTTTAGGCTTAACAATTTGAAGTATTAATTTTAAAAATCAAACACATTTATAAATAATTTCCTGGACCAGATGCAAGTGGTATAATCAGTTTTACAGCAACTTCCACTCTTTATCATAAGCCCCATACTCTGAGATTCTCTCTCCTCCTTTTCCACATGACAACTTTCAACCCACTACTGTATTCTGTACATCAAATAAAACCTACCTGGAATCAATTTTATTTTTTTTTTATCTGAACAAACCCCAGCAGCTGCAAGGAGCAACACTTTATGCCAGTTGAAGGTGGACACATCTTTGAAAAACCTTAACCCTTCCCACCACACATTTCCAGACTTTGCAATGGGAAGACTGCAAGAGGCCGCCACTGCCTCAAAGTTTGTGCCCCAAGACAGGGGCAACTATTTGAAGAGAAGGAGTACACAAAAAGTCCAGCTTCTCACAGGTGGGAAAAGGCATAAATTCTCAGGTATGTACCTTGTGATAACTTTGGTCAGAGTCTGCATTGGATCTAGCAAATGGGTCCAAGAACCATCTGTCTGAAGGCTACAAACTCCTGGTGCTACAAAGCAGCAGGAATGCAACTTCACTGATGTTTCTCCACCGAACTGCTGGGGTTCAGTAAACTCCTTGGAAAAACTACAGAACAGGCACTTTTTATACTACCATGGGCTTGGTGCAACAATCCACTGACCTCAGTGAGAAATCAGAGGCATCCAGTTCTAGCAGCAGTCTCAGGGCAGCACCTGAGAGTACACAGTGCAGCTTCAAGCTTTGTGCTTCATAGCAGAGGTGACCATGTTTGAAATGCAACAGGTACCACAGAAAGAATAATGGGTCATGTCATTTACTCCAAAGGCATAATTCACTCTAGGAGGGTGAACTTTTCAATTCTTTTTCAATACTTCCAGTAATTTTAATTTTCATTAACTCCAGTAGAGAGTATTACTGTTAAGAGAGTCGTACATCTAACTACATAGTCTGGAGAGTTAAGGTCAGACTCTCACATGCTGTAAATCAGTATGACTCCTTTCAGCTCGCTAAAGCACAACAATTTACAGAAGCCAAGATTCTTTTGCTTCAAGTCAATACACCAGATTATAAATTAGCCCATGTAACATATATCTTGTTTTCATCAAGATGAAAGAATGTATTAGGAGTAAATTATACCGACAAAAACATTCCCAGGCTTCCAGTAAAGTTTACTGATGGGAAGAGATATCCATCAGTACTTTTAGCAACATAAATATTTCTCTTAAACAGACACAGTTATTACATGTTCTTGGTTCCTTACGTCACCAACTCATATAAGGCATCAACAATCCAGAACAAGAGGGAGTATTTGAACTTGCCTTTGCTACATTAAGCCATTATTGCAACCTGCTCTGCAATTAGAGGCATCTCCTCTCTCCAAAATCAGAGCTGTTCTTCAGATTCCTCTGAGGAAATGTTCCTCAGAATTACAAAATGTTCTACTCCAAATGCCAAGCCTGAGAATGCTACAAATTCAGCAATTATCAGAAAAAAATTTACCAAAACAAATGACTGTGGGAATTCAGAGGTCTTCCATGACTTGTTCTTGAGAAGACACCTGCTGGGAAGAAAAAGATGAGGACATTCCAGAGTCCAAACAATGCGGAAAACACTGGGATTCCACCCTTTTCTTCTAAGATCTGGAAACCAATACTCATTCCAAGAAGACAGACAGAAGAGTAGTAACAATGCTGCTCAGTTGATTGCAAACATTCACATGTTATAGTTTAGACAGTGTATTGTTTCTGTGCCATATACCTACATGTACCATCAAAATAATCTCTACAGAAGCATTGACTACTTTGGGCATGAATTTCAGTATGTCCCAGAGGCAAATGTAGCAAAAGCACATAGGTGAGACATTAATTTTTACAGAAAACTGGGCAGCAAAGAACCTCTAGAGCTCAACTGGTCTGTCCTGTGCTGCTGACAAGCTGCTCCAAAAAACCACCCAGAAGAGACAACCCACAGCCCCTCCACACAGCCAACTCCATGTGCTCTGAAGTCCTTCCAGCTAGGAGCCTGCTGCTTGATGTCCAAACCACCTCTCTTATTACTTACTTATGCCCAGGATTTCTTGCCCTGTGTACTACAGCCATGAAAAGCTGCTTATTTTCCTTTCTCTCTGCAGCTAGGTACCTTAGTGAGGCAAGGTGCTGGCTATTTTAACAAGTCAAAGAGGCTTATTTTGGGCACTTGCTGGCAGCAAAACAGAAAGGACAGCAAAAAACCATGTAAGGTGGCAAATCTGGCCTCATCTTTCAATTGGTTATTCTCACTCCTCCCATT
>VZRU01009053.1:2847-21920 GCA_013398155.1 Pedionomus torquatus | reverse complement strand
CAGCAGCCTCAGCTTCATCTCCATGCTCAGCAGCGTGTCCAGGTCGCTCTTCGTCAGCTCACTGGACATGTCCTTCCCCAGGAGCGCGTTCAACCCATC
Organism: Pedionomus torquatus; assembly: GCA_013398155.1. NCBI lineage: Eukaryota > Metazoa > Chordata > Aves > Charadriiformes > Pedionomidae > Pedionomus > Pedionomus torquatus. Next base: position 21,821 of record VZRU01009053.1, on the reverse strand, counting down.
AATCCAGATGCAGTACTGTGGAGGGGGGATCAAAACAGACAAAACACCCGAAAGGATAATTCACAACTCCAGGTTCTGTTGAATCCTTCCATCCATGCAACTGAGAGACTCCTCGACAGCTCCGGAATAGGAAATGTGGGAGGGAGTTAACCCATGGGGAAAAAACCCCACCCAGCCCCAGAACAGTGCCCACGGAGGTTTCCAGTAGAAGTTAAGAAGCCTAAAGGGAAGCACGACCCAATGGCTCAAAGAGAGGTCAAGGAGGTTCTATTGTGGCATTAACAAGAAAAAAGGCAAAGCTTTTTAAGTATCGGTGCCTGTCAGAACGGGAGAAGGGAACAACTGACTGCATAGGAGGAAAGAAAATAGCGACCCAGATTAAAGGAAATTAGTGTAGGAAAAAATAACTGGGGAAAAAAAACACTGAGCATTGGCAGCATTTTTTATGAATGAAGGCAGTGGAAGACATCCCACTCAAGCCTTTAGTGAGAAGCAACTGATCCCTCCTAATCTCCAAAGTGCTTTACATTCTACTGCTTAACCTCTATGTTTCTTACCTCATATTTATTAGGTGCAATGAAGTTCAAGGTCTCATCGGGGTCGTATAATATCGAGAAGGCCAATTCTAACACTTCCTGAATGGAAAAGAATCTTTCACTCGTTGAACGAACAAATCACCACAGCACCTCCTGCCTGCACACTCAAGCAGAAGGTGCCTTCCTGCAGCTCTGCACACTTTCCCATATCAGTATTCTGATAACTCCAACCAGTTCAGCACAACCAGACCATGCTCACAGCATCCAGCAGTCACAAACTGTACCAGGCATGAGATGGGGTTTGTAAACAAAACACCTGTGGCGTGGAAGACCATTTATTCCTGGTGTTTGCTTTCACCCTCTTCAATTCTACAGCACCAGATATTAATGTCAGGCAGAAAGTGAGCACTTACCTTGTTCTGTTTCAGTGCACTTTTCTCCTTCATGTGTGGACAATCCTTCCCTGTGACAATGGCTTTGATGTCTGCAACTGGAACTAACAGTGAAAAAGTAAAAGTCTCAAGAAATCCCACCCGTGAAAGAAGAGAACTTTTTTGTTCAAGACTGTTTTGCCTTTGCAGCTGAACATTGTTCCTGTAGCTCATTACTGCAGTTTTCCAAAACGTATTACCAATAACACATTGCTACAGTTGGCAATTATAAGAAACACCAAGCAGTTCTAAGGCTCAAAGCATTTGGACAAGGACCAAAAGTTGATCTCATCTCAATCAAGGCTTCAGCCACAGCTCTTTCTCATTGTGAGGACAATACCCCCAACAGCCTCTGGACAGCACAGCACAGAACAGTGTGCTCAGAGCAGTAAGCGGGACTTACTTTTTTCCTGTAGAGATTCAAAGGTCACCTCCCCCTGGGCATTATCTTCCAGATCTCCGTAGTGTAGCACCTTGTGATTCAGGGCCAGGCGACAGTACCAAAATCTTTCTGGAACACACATCAAGAAGAGTAAACTGTGCAAGACCATTCACATAAGGTCGTCCAGGCACTATATTATAGACCCCCCCATCTAATCCTTCTACTCCCAACACCTCAACGCTGCTTCCTGCAGTGAGGGGATGGCTGTACTCTTAGAAATGCACATCTGCTCCATCACAAGCTACTGGCTGGTATAGACGGCCTAGGTAACCAGCGTTTTCTCTCTGGCAACACGCCTCCTTACAGATTTCATCCGTAAGATCTTACTTGCCTACAGTTCTTCACATCAAAAAATGCAGTAGGCGCTGTCACCTTACCTTGTCTTCTGCGATTTCCAATTTTTCGAAAGCTACTTCCCTCACAAAGTCTGTTCAGACGCTGTTGCTTTATCAGCTCCAAGATCTCAGGTTGGATTTTCTCTCTCAGCTCCCTGGAAATCAAATATGGAAGAGCAGGAGAAAACTGGAGATAACAGCAAGCACAGAAGACGACTGGTTTTGTTAGGTGCTTACACAATAGGTGGTGACTGGAAGTCATCCTGGCTCATTCTCTCGGACTGGCGTAGCCGCAGAATCTCAGAATAGCTCAGGCTGCGCAGTTTGCTCTTGAACTGGTCCAAGGAGTTTGGTTTAGAGGGGAGAGCCCGTGTGATCTGTTCCCTCACAACCTGCATCACCTAAAGAGTTTGGGCAGGGAGAAAAGTCAGTCACATTCTTGCTGTTTAATGGCAGCAGAGAAGCAGGACACAGCTCAGTGGCAGCAAAGAATGGATATAGAATAACAGAGGCAAGGAGTGTCAATGTACTAGTGACTTTGAAGATCCAGAAGAACAAAGAAGGACCTTGGTCATTCCAAATAAAAGTTGGACCATCCTCCCCTATAGCCCACATCACACCTTCTGCACCCTACTCTTTAACCAAGCATGCCAGCTGAGCAAACATGGGCTGTTCTGCAAAAGATTCAACAAAAATACCCCTTCTCTGCTCTGACCTTATTAAAATCTTCTGCTGTCGCCCTCATTTCTTTCCAGGTCTTGTTCAACAGCTGGATGCAGATGGCAAATAGCTCCTCAAATGCACGGTCATGTGTGAAAAACATGGGATGATAGTCATTCCGGCCTTCATTGGCTTCAGGAAGAAACAGAAACCACAATCACGTGAGCATGTTGCCCAAGAGCTCCTATGAGTAACTATCCACTACAGTGTCAGAAACCCAATGGTGTAAAAGAGTACTAATTTGAAGTGATTAAGACAGTTCAATGTTTCATCTCCCCACCGTCAGTCTATACTGGGAATGGCAAGTATCCCCACGCTTCACCATGTAAGCCTCTGTGATTCATGTACCTTTGTGATCTTTTCATACCAGTCCCCCCCAGATGACTGCTTGCAGCTGTTTCCCAATCATCTGGTAGAATTTCTTGTAAGGGTTAATTATCTCAGGATGGTGTTTTAAGACTGTCAGAGCCACTAAACTTTTCTCAAATTCATAATGCTTTCCAGATTGATTTTTTGTCCAGCACCCTGCTGAAGCTTCAGGAGGTTGAAGCTTTCCATGTGTGTCAGTTTTTCATGAAAAACAGAGTGCACACAACAAAATTTCTTACTTTATTTCGATCCTGGGACACTGGCAGTGCAACTCCAAGCTCTCTCTGGCCCTTACATGGCAGAAGTGAGATTGAGGTATAAATGCTTGTGAATATTGGTGAGCCTGTAAGCTTCAGCGCAGCAACTGGGAAAGCTGGGGGAATAAATGGTACTTACGGAGCTCCCCGACTTGCAGAATCTCACAAAGCATCCTGGTAAGCTCAATGGCGCTGCGCCCAAAGGGACACTCATGCTTATCTTCACGACTGCTGTTCTCCAGAACAATCTATGAAAAGAGGACGCAACACATGCTAAGAGCTGCTGAGATGTTGCTATCTGCAAAAACCAGCAGCTTCACTTACCCTGATATAGGTGTCCTGATGAAATTTGGCCAAGTAGAGCATGTTGTCCAATGCCAGCATCCCTGGAGGAGTCTGAGTAAAATCCATAGCTGGATTGATGTGATTCTGTGAAAAGAGCGTGTAGAAAGAACCCAGACAAATTACCTCAAAGAAATTCTCTAAGAACTTTTTCTGAATGAATTTTACAACCACCTGTCTGTCAAGCACTCCCTCACATCTATCCAAGGGACAACCTTGGACACCCGCTGACAACGCTATCCAGTCTTTCTAGAAGAGACGCCGATTTCCGAGTTCTTCAAAGAATGGGTGTATATGGTAAGTAAATATCTCCAGAGACTGTGCTTAATGAGCCCTGGCATTTAACAAATCTGCAAGTTCATAATGATCTTCCCTGGGAGTTCAAGTGTAGCTGAACTTCTACAACTCGGATATAGAAGTACAGTAAAGCAAACAGCTATTTCTGCTCCTTATTTCCCCACAACTCTGATGGAGATCTCTTAGATTGCCTTTACACGTGTTACAGTCAGCACTCTCTAGATGCATACAGTGAATCCCAGCATCTTGTAGTCCTTGGTGTACATGGCTTTGCGTTTTTCTGTTCCACTGCCAGGGACGGTGTTGCTGTCAGACTCTGCATCAAAGGCGATTCTTCTCAACTCAAATATGATGTCTCTCTGTGCCTGAAGGACAAAAGGCAGGGAAATGGTAACGTGATCAGTCACTTGGGCAGTATTTTCACATGATGCACAGTCCCACCCCTCTTTGTATTCACTGTGTGAGCTCTGGAAAGAGATGTAAAAAGTCATTAACATTACGTAAGGAGAGGCAAGCCATTTCAAAATGGCAAGTCTCAGTGTACAGCAAAAATATTTGTTTGCATTTTCTTTTAACTGCCCCCAGTTAAAGGCAATTTCTAGGCACCAGATAATGTAAGGCATTTCTCACTGAAGACTACAATGCATCTAAGAACTGAGTAACAGATACCTTAAAAATGCCCAACTTCCTTGAATACTGCAAGGAAACAGATAAAAGGATGTGCCCTCTGTAGAGATGGAGTAATCAGTTTGACAGCTGGCATCACACTGGTCAAGAAAGGAATATATGGCTTCCAGTGACTACTTACATCTCTAGAAGTCCCACAGAATACAGCAGGTGAGTCATGAGCATACCCCAGTCTCAAGGACTACAAATGGTGGGGCAGGGCTTGAAACTTTACACACCATCTATTTCAGGTTCTAAGGATCCTAGAAATAAGGCCCCTTGTACATTTTATTCTATCAGATCTTACTCAGCTCTAATAGTGACCTGATCATTGGGATCCATCTTGGTCATCATTCTCTCTTCCAGAAGATTAAATGTCAGGACCTGTAGCACATACAGTTGATGTGCCATTTCTGTTTTAATGGGGCGGTTTCCTCTGATCACATGCTGCAGAATAAAGGATAGGGTAGAAATTAAGACAACACAAATAAAACCTAAGGTATTAACTGTAGGCATATGCCAGGCTGCATGTACATCTCAGTTTACGAAGATTCATATTCCATATTCCATCAGAAGCACAACAATACTGTTCTGTAACAGCAGAAAGAAGCATCCCGATAACCTCCTTTTAAATTAGTGACTCCAATTTCAGCTTTGAAAGAGTCACTTTTCTGGAAGTGCCCTGAGGGCAGCAGAATTTACACTCTGTGCAAGTGAAACCTCTATTAAGAGAGCATTAGGAAGCACTCCATCATTCCAGACATACTTACATTCAGGATTATGGACCTCAGGTGCTTCTGGGCGAACGCATTAGCCATCTCCTGTTGTGGAATTTAGAGATGAAATAACATGAGTGAAACATAAACAAAAAGCCTACATTGTGCAGAAAGGAGAGAAAGAAAGAAGCCTATGAACTGGAGGTGGCACTGGCACGCAACAAAGTGCTTTCACTACAGACTGTCAGTTTAGCATGGCATCTCACCACAGAGCAAGCATAAAGCAGGGACGCAAGGGTCAGATTTACCATGGCACAACTCATTGATGGCTCCCCTACAAAACATCATTTGTGTGGAGAAAGGCAAGAGGGTAGTCAAAGAACAGGAGAACATTTAGTTTAACATTGGATATCTAATGATACTTCAATATCAGGTGATATGGCAGCAGGGAGCACATTGTGGATTGCCCAGAAAAATCTGTCATCTGCAAGAGGTTCCTTCAACTAGCACTGTTGAAGGAACTGTTGAAACTACAACCTTCTGTACCCAGGCATACACCCAAGGTAACAGGGGCTAGAGGATGTAGTTTTCAGGTCCCCTCCCTCTCAAAAAGTCTCCTTCCAAAATTTACATTTCCTTTATCTCAGTTCCCAAAGAGATGCTTAGAAGTCAGTTTAAGGACAAATTGAAGAAGCTTCACAAAAACAAAAGGGTAAATAATTTTCATACTTAAAGGAAAGCTTCCTCATTACTGCATGGCTTCCTTCCCCAGATGAGGAGGGTTTCCCAAACATCTATTGATGGTAACAGTCACAGCAGATGCAAGTATCTGCCACAGCCCTTCAGTTCTGGCACCAATTACACATGACCCTGCAAAAATCTAACCTGTGCTTTCCTTGTAAATTGTGAAGATGTATTTTTATAAATACCAGCAATCTCATTACAGCCACTAGGAGAGTGGCACAAGTACAAGGTCAAGTTGGAATATTATCAGAAGTTTGCTGTTATAAGCAAAATCTTTGGGAAAGAAAAATCTGTTGGGCAACAAATCACCTGGAAGATGTCCAAATGAACTGTCAGTCTGAGATCTCTTCACACTCCTGTGCAGTGCAGACTGAGAATTGGGAGCAGACGCGCAGTCTTAGACAACTGCACTTAATCAGCTGTACACTCTGAGCAATCCAAGACTGCTCCAGCTGCTCATATCAACCCTGCTCTTGACAGCCTTTATAAGGAGTCTGGTAAAGCATGTGTATTAGCCTCACTCCAAGTCCTTATTATCACTTTTGCTCCAGACAGAAACCTTCTAAACCAAGAAAGTGATATGCTGGCTGATAGCCAAGCCATAATGGTTGCAACTTCAGCAATGCTCATGTTAAAACCCAAACAAGTCAGTGGAAGATACCTAAGAAGCATCTAGATGAAGTGGGAAGTGGTTTCAGAGATAATACATTGCTCTCCAAGTCTTTTTTTTTTTTTTTACTATGCTTTGTGAGATGTAGTACTGAGAATAAAACAAGGCTGGCTGTTAGAATTTTTTCATGCAACACAACAAATCTTTACTCTGAAGGAATTAGTTTGTACATGGAACAAAGTAACAGGTGACTGAAGCAGATAAACAGTGGGAAAGACAAAGACAATTAAACAATTTAATAGCAGAGTAAGAAGCATGAGCATACACAGCCTAATCACTGCTAAGGGATCTACGTTCTACTGGGAGTCCAATGATGCCCACTTTGCTGCTTGATGGGGTCAGAGAATCACAAAATCCTTTATGTCGGAAGAGACATCTTGAGATCATCTAGTCCAACTCCCTTAGTTCAAGCAACATCAGACAGCGCAGGTCATGCAGGACTATGTCCATTCAGGTTTTTAACATCCCCACTGATGGAGACTTCACAATCTCCATGGGGAACTTGTTTCAGTGTTTTCCCACCCTCTTTTTTTAATTTTTAGTGTGTGTGTGTGCGCAGGTGGAATTTTCTGGATATTAAGCTGTGCTCATTGCCTCTTGTCCTGTCAGCAGGTGCTACTGAGAAGAATCAGGCTTCCTCTTCTGTGTTGCTTTCCATCAGATATTTATACACACAAGTAGGACGCCTCTGAGTCTTCTCTTCTTGAAGTTGAGCAATCTCAGCCTCGATTCACATGAAAGATATTCCAGTGCCTTCATCATCTTCCTGGTCTTTTGTGGTCATGTGGACTGTGTTCAAGGCCGGCAGGGGGAAGTGAAGATCCCTTGGAATTCTGTTTGCTATGATAAGTTCAGTGTCTTGGCCAAATTACTAAGAGAGAAGTACATTCTTCCTTATTTTCATGTGTTAAGCATATCCATTCATTTTAGCAATTATGTAACATTTATTGAGACCATACTTTCCCCTCTGAAGGCTCTGCATCCTCAGCAAAAGGGGAGCATGTTCCATGCCACCCAGAAAATCTAAAAAATGTACCACAATCTCTGAAGATTCCAAATCAACCTATTAACAAGAGCGATGTTTCCCATGGACATAGCACAGGGCAAAAAACATTCTTATAGTCCAGTTCCCTAAAGAAGTCACAGATTAGGCAGAACGTATGCCCTGGCCACCAATCAGCACTGTCTTGTGATTGCTCCTCGCAGACAAACAGCTCTAGCTTTAGAAGGATGCAGCTGGATATGAAACTGTCTTTAATGCAAGTGAGATTTTGCATATAAACTCAGGCTGCAGCAAGTTTAAGGAGACCCAGATTGCTAACGAATGTGTTCCAGTTTTTAAATTGGTTCACCTGGTTGGACTTGTAGTATCAGTTTCCTTTCATGATCATCTTTGTCTTGTGTGCACAGTAAATCATTTAAGATTTCTCCTGCTACTGATTCTTCTCCCCTTCACGCTCTGAGTACATCCCTGGTGGTCTTCCCACCCTTCTCCCAGGGCTCATCCACTACCTGAAGCCTGCGTGCATCATTTCTGAGATACAGGGAGGCATAACTGGAGAAAAGCTAAACATGCCTACAAGTTCCGCATGACCAGCCCCCAGACTTGAGTTACTTACAGTGATGGGCAGGTCTAGTGGGTTAAGCAGCTTGTCCTGCTGGCAGAAAGCAAAAAAAGGCACAAAGAGAAGCAGACAGAATTTAGCTCAGAGTCCAGAAATAAGGCACAAACAGGGCACTAGAGAAGAAAGGTTTAACACAGCAAAGCTACACAATACAGACATATGCACATCTTGCACGTGGCTGAGATCTTGGGATTTTCCTCAGAGCAGGACAGGCATTTCATTTCTCACGTTTGCCAGTGGGAATATCTCCCTATGATTTAAGAAAAGTCTTTTTGCTGGGGGAGGTGGTGGGGTGTTTGTTTAGTAAGTACATACAACCCCAAGGATGGTACCCAGCCTACCTCTCCCCTGCAGAATTAACTTTCTTTGAAAAACATTTCTATGCTGTAGAGAGGATTACTTTCTGTCTCTCCAGGCCCTTCAGATTCCTTTCTGAGCATCTCCTAAACATAGACGTGCTGCTCCAGAATACATTAATAATGGGGTGGCACTTTCTCTCCCATGTTGCCACACTGAAACAGCTACATAAATTCTTGGCAAGGTCTGAGGTCTGCCTTGCCCAGACAATAGGATTTCTGAGGCATAAAATAAACAGCCAGCCAGTAACCATTATTCAGGTTTAAATTAAAGAAACAAGAACAAACCTGTCTCTTATCCTCAGGTGCCTTCAGGAAGAGAGCATTGATCAGGGCAATTGCGTACGTCTGAATCTCTTGGTTTGAGCTGCAAAAACAAAAACGTGAGGATCATAAGACAATAGACAGTGTAAAACAATACAGCTTGCTGCTTGGCCTGCATTTACCACAGCATTGTCTGTCTTGCATTTCAACGGACAAGCAGGATTCAGGTAATCTGCTTTCCTGCCATCCAACCCTTCATAAGGCTGCAAAAAGCTGTCAGAAATTGCTGACTGATAGCTCCCTTATTCACAAGATGGTGTAGATTGCAGCCCAGCCAAGCTCAGAGTTCATCACCACCGCAGCTTGTTTCCAATGCTGAAACTATCTCTGTAAAGCCTCTAGTTATACTTCAGTCTGTTATACGGATACAGCTAGAAACTTAAATGGAGCAAGCGATTCTTCTCCCCTATGCCAATGGAAGCCATCAAACACAAATGGAACTAAATGGGGACCACACCTCTCTCTATGGCATTGCCTTCCAACATCAACAGTTTGGCCCAACACACACATCTTTTTCTTATTTCCACTGAAAAGCTTCTTCAGATAAAGTATTCTTAGGGCCTTCCCAGATCACACAGAGCATGTGGTTTCACTTTTGATGTTTTGAGTAAGCTTCCAAACGCCCATCATGCTCTTTTCCACCCTCACTTTGATGCTCCATCAAGATCAGTTTCGTTTCTTGCTGTACTATTTCTCTCGGGAGACTTCTGCAGAACTTCAAGCTCTTCTGATTAACACAAGTCCAGTGCATCACTTAAATGAATGTGTGTATACTGATTGATTGTTGGGTTTTTTTTTTAATATATGTATAAAAATAACTGTTATAAACCATCTAAAGCTAAAATTTCTTTTAACTTCAATAGATATTTTCCCCACTTTGGCATTTACCTCTGGCCTATCTATGGATAACAACCATAGTCTCTCTTCTATTGCTCTCTTCCAAACCTTCAATCTGCTATCCTAAATTTTCCTTGGGCCTCCAAGCTTTGCAGGTCTCTGAAGTCTTGTCGATTTGCCTCTCCTACCCTCCCTTTTGGGGTTTGCTGCTCTTTTTATTAGACTGCTTGCTGTTTGACATAGCAAAACAATTTTAAAATTAATATATCCTCTTTTTAACTTGTCTCTTTCAGACTTGTTTCCATGGTACAGTTCTTCCAGAATCTATCCTCTGTTAAAGACTGTTAAAGACTCCTAATAGCTTTGCCAAACAAACACTGGCAAATTCCAACTCATCCTCCCATTTCCCTTTCCACAATATTGCCTGCATAGTTACTTTCTTCAGCAACCTTCTGTGCTCTGGAATGCGCTTAAGCATTTGAGTATATGTCTCAATCAAAGATATTTTGCTTTAACAACTGCACAAGTGTGTTCAGTGTTAGAAACAGACCCGTGTTTCACTAAAATAGAAATTATAAACCTGAAAGAACTTGTCTAGCTTTTCCATTTACCAAACTCAAAGGTAGAAACACTCAGCACACAGTGACATTGACGCAATACATTGTTTACACTATAATTTTGTTAAACTACTGCTCATTGTTTAAGGAATATTAGTCATATTCATAAATGGTCCTTTTCCAGATTTTCAGAATTAAAAGGCTTGAGAAAAAAAACCCTGAACTGCTTAAAGCTCTAACAAATGCATGCTTCTTTTTTTATTGAATAGTAGAACTGACAAACAGCCACAAAAGCCAGATACTAATTTGTCAATTCCTTTGGAAAAGGAAGAAGGGGAGGTGTGGAAAAGAAGGGAGGAAAAAAAAAAAAAGAAAAAAAAAAGCGCCATTGTTTTCTTTCTTAACATGCAAGACAAAAGCCAAAGATGATGAGCACTTAGATTCTAGTGGAGACAATTCAAAGAAGGGTGAAGGTGACATATGACTGGATGCAAAAGCTTTGGATAGTTGTTTTAGTAAAATGCAGATTTGGTCCCAACACTGAAGATAATCGTGCAGTTGTATACTCAAGACATATACTCATCTGCTTAAGTGCTTCCAGAACACAAATCATATTTTTTCCAAGATCTTAATTTTCAAATCTGTTAGATATCCTGAAGTTCAAGACAGACATCACATCAGTAATACTTTAAAAATAGCATCTTTAAGTGATTTAAACATAAAAGGATGTCTTTTCAAATTAATAGATATTCATAAAACTGATTTAAATCACACCACTGTTGGGTGAACACTCACACTTGCAGATGAGAAATGAGCTGCCCCACGGTGATCTCTTCTGCTATCTTCTGATACAGAGTCTGACTGTTTAGCACCATGCTTTCTAGAATGGCTAGGGATCGTTGGAGGATGGAGACATCTACCATAGGCTGACTCACATACCCTGCAATCTAAGAACGGGTGAAGCAACAGGTCAAGAGATGCCCATCCAGGAAACCTTGTGGTGAGTGAGACAAGTGACAGGAGACAGGGTTCAGAAAGCTGAGTGCACCGTGCTCTCAGTGAGTACTCAGCTTCTCAGAGTCATCTTGCTCTTCCTGGACGCTGCATTACAGCACAAAAAGAAAGAGCATCCACTCACCCTCTTTACCCAAACCCACCTGTTTGATGAAGCTTATTGAGACCATGTCCCAGGAGACTATTCCATGGTCCATGAGCTCCAAGAAGGCAGTCAGGGTGAAAGCCAACATCTCACTGTAACTGAAAAAACAAAGAATGTGATTATCAAAGATCTGGTAGCAATGAAAAAGCCTGTCCGAGCTGAGTAAGCTGGATAAGAGGAAAATGTCACCACCTTCTAATAAAATAGGCCACAGTTTGGCAGCTGGGGGTGCAAATGTATTTGCATTTATGAAAAATAATGTTATTGCTTTGTGGAGTCATATTTTATTTTTCCCCGATTACAAGCATAAATTAAAACTAGCAACAATAAGCCCCTAATCCTGCCACCAGAGCCTCACAAACCCCTGGATCAAAGGAGTAACAGCAAAAGGAGTAACTCCTAGTCAAAGGAGTAACAGCAAAAGCAGCAACATAGATTTATTCATAAGCAGTGCAAAGTATCATGAGTCAAATTCAATGCTTTCGTGTGAGGGGAAAAAAAAACAAACCGAAACCCACCCAAAAACCAGCAAAACCCAGATTATTCAGTAGAATGACCCTCAGTTAAAAAAAGGCCAACTTGAAAAGGGGAAAGCTTTATAAGCTGATTGAAAATTTACACCACCTACAAATGCTAGGTTTTTCAACTGTTGTCAGATTTGAGCTCCAGACTAAATTTTTATCACAAAACACGTAAAAATCTTTGGCAATTATAACATCTAGACACGGACAAAAAACAAACAAGCATGTCTTAATATCAGAGAAATGGAAAGCAAAATTAATTGCCATCCTGGGACCTGGACTGAAACAAAATAAAAGCACAGCATGAACTGTGGAAAATTTAATACATAATCACAAGACAGAAAGGTAAAGGCTGAGGGAAAGACATGCTGAAATGTATTAGTTGCTAATATGTAAGAAAATAGAAGACTTAGAAGTGTTATGACACCAAGTTATCAAGCCTTTAAAGAGATACAACTACAAGTAGTTGTTTTAAAGAGAACAACTACAGCAGAAAAGGCATCAAAATTCACTGAATGTGCTGGGGGAAACTTTCAGATCAGTCTGGGGTTTTGTTTTTTTTTAAGAGAGAAGAAAAGTCTTCAAACCTGTCATCTGAACATCACTAGGAGACATTCTGGAACAAGCCATTAATACAAAAACCTGGTCTTCAGGACCTGCAGAATTCACTGCAGAATTTGAAAGGAACTACGGTAAGACAAAACATTGCCAAATTGCTTATTATGCTCTGATAAAAGTGGCAAATATAACGCAAATTTTCAGAGAGGACTCAGGCAGGAACCTGAAGGATGTATCAGGCATCTAGGTATCTGTTACCAGAAACATAGGCAGAATCTACAATAAAAGAATAATACCACTAGAAGAAAAATAAATATTTAACAGGGTAGAATTGCTAGTGCTTTTGCAGGGGGAAGTTATGTTTCACTTCTACAGGTGTATTGGGTTTATGTGGCAGAGTTTTGGTAGTTGAGGGCTACCAAAGGAAACTTACTGAGACAGAAGCTTGGTACCGCTTTCCACGAGCCGTGTTAGCACTGTAATCCCTTCCATGTTGATGAACTCTGTGGCAAAGGTGACATCTGCTGAAAGTTTAGCCAGTTCCTTCATGGCATCCAGTCGGACTTCCATACTGTGTGACTGGATCCTCTCCATCAGCTGTCGGGCTGCCCTAGACTGGGAGGAAAGAGGAGTAATGCCAGTCACAGACTGGTCTCACCTGCAGATGGAGTTCTGCCACCATCAGTGTTCTGTCAGCAGTCCATGGGTGGGCAGAGAGAGCTCAGCAAAGGTAGGGAGATACCAGCAGTGAAAGGATGATGAGCAGCAGTCAGCAAGTCTAAGAGAGACTAAAAAAGACTGCACTTAGCAACAGTTACAGCCAAGCAGGAGGCCAGTAAAATGCTATAAAATGTTAGAGTAAATGCTTGTTTTTCTTCTTGGTGAGGCAAGTGGAGGTGGATATAGAAATATGGAATGAGACTATTAAAGAAATACGATGATAAAAAAAATTTCTCATAGATTCAAAGAAACGCATGAGGTCATTTTGTGTATCCACATGACATTCTGTAAGATCTCTCAGATGTACATCAATGACATCCTCCCAGCCACCTCTTGCCCAAATAACTTCTTCCTGTTCTACTCACTCTCAGCTGTATGCCATGACCCTTGCACATAAAAGGTTTAAGAATTTCAATAAAAAGGAAGCTGCAGCAAGTCTGAAAAAGACAACTGTGAAGTAACAGTAGCAAGAATTCACTAGGAACAACCCTCTCTGCATCACATTTCTCTCTTATTTTCATTTCTGCATTAAGTCCCCAATACTGTTCCTTTCTGACTGATAACACTAACTGCACTCATATTGAGAACATGTCTGTCATGTGCTTTACAACACACTAATGTAGGAGACGCAATAAAAATGCAGGCTGGATTTATTTACAGAAAGTCCTATAAAAGGGTAGAGCATCCAAAGGAAAGATACACACAACTAGGTGCTAAACAAGAGCATGCACCTCATTGTGCAGAATGGTCCACAACAAAGGTAACCCCTCTATAATATAGGGAGAAGGAGAAGGAGAAAAAGAAGCTGGGAGACGAGAAATGGCCTGCCATATGAGGATAGCTCCTGAGAAAGTGGACATGAGGAAGCATTTACCGGGGAGACTGCCAGCTGTAGGATAGTTCCATTCTTGATGTCACAGCGAGTCTGAAAGAAAACAAAGTTTAAACTGCAGAAAAGTGGGGGGAAAGAATGCAACTGTATCTACAGCGCACATTCGTATGCATAAGTAAAGGGGTTCCTATACCACATAGCCCTAACACAGGGTATTGAGTTGAGTCACTGGGTCTTCGTGCCTATGGGCACGCCAAGGGAGAAGCACAAGGCTCCTCAGTCGAATGACAGCATTTGAGTCTGAGTGGTTTTGACAGCAGAAGTGCTGCCCCTCAAGGATTAGTGACAGTATAGTTCCATGACACTAGTCCAAGCCATTCTGCACTCTTGCCTAGGACGTCAGCAAATTGCTCTCTCTCACACTGACCTGCTCTGTGATGTACAGCTGAGGACCATCTGCGTACCGCAACGTGTAGTACTCAGGGTTTGGCAATGACCACCTGATAGAGGAAGAAAAAGGACATGTAAGTTTCTTCCTCCTCTTTCTTCAGGCTCTCAATTAGGAACAGCAGCTTGATCACAGGAGGGTAGAAAAGAACTTTCAAGCAAAAGTTTATCACGGGAAATTAGGTCTCCCAAAGAGGAGAGAAAAACTGCTTCCTCTTGAGGGGAAAGGGATTTCAGCCTATTCTATGGAATGTCTGAAGAGGCTGGCACTTCAGAAACTGTAAAATGGGCCAGTCCTCAGAGACACTGACCCTAGAGGCACATGTATGCACATGTTCAGAATTAGAATAAGGATGCAAAGCCCCTGTTTTCCAGGAGATATTTTTCTTCCCAATTTAAAACCCAGCCCATTCCATGGCCAAAGGTGGCAGCAGGCAGCACAGATCCTGCTAGCAGCACATTGACAAGCAGCAGAGACTTTCCACAATACTCCAGCAAGATTTGTCAGAGGGACAGATTTTCTCCACAAGGGTACTCAGAGACTACTCACCCATCACAGACCTCCTTGATGATGGATGCAAGAGGCCTTTTCTAGAACAGAAAGAGAGATTCCTCAGTAGCCATGTTCCTCTCAACCAGAGAGAAATCCTGCCCATTTCTATGCTTTCTACATTCCAGAATCAAGGTTGTGAGCATTTCCTTCCCATCTGGTTACCAGGTCTCACCTGATCTATTTCCAGCAGCTGGGCATTGGCACCTGGCCACTCAACAGCTACTTTCACAATGTCCGAGGGTGGTGGCATTGCTCCAGACTCCTCCGGGTGCCTTTACAACAGCATACACCCCCACACCTGCTGAAAGAAAAGACAGTGAGCAGGTCTCTAAAAATTATTTCAGTTGTTACACTGCATCTAACACCAAGCTTCCAAACACTACATAAGACCAGCTTTATGGCTTGCTGGGCCTGCCAGGGATAAAACATCCAGCATACCAGAGGTCGAGGCCTCATATTAAAACAGCACATTTGAAATTGTATGCCCAACCTTATGTAGAGGTACTCACGCAAGAGGGAGAGTCTCTGATCAGCAAAGCCCCATCTTCCACCCTCTATCTGTGCTGCCCAGTCAGTTTATAGTCTAGTAAAGCCTTAGCTGTACAGGCTCAGTTACCCTCTGCATGTGAGAGGGGAAACATGCTGCCCAGGTAAACTCCCTCCCACAGCCTGGTGTTTGCTGACATCCCATTCATATTTCTCAGATACCCTGATCCACTCAGGATACCCAAACAGATCTCTAGGCAGAGCAGTGGCAGCTGACTTTACCCCATTCCCTTCCTCTAACATCATAAATCCAAAACATGAATATCCATCACAGAAGAAAAGTTAACTCAGCATTTGCTCTGGAGGTCTACCTTTCATGCCTTTATCTGCCTTAGAGCATGAGCTTGTGCTCAGGGTTTGGTCCCAGAGAGGTGTCAGACATGCTGGCTTGTGCTTCATCTGGTAGTAAGAGGCTGTAAAGAAATGTACTTGTTCAGTTCCTTTTTAACCCTTTCCTGGATGGAGGGAGTAGCCCTGCTCTCTCTCTCACAGAGCCACAGGGAGAAAATTACATGGGGGTGAGACTACCCTCCCCATCCACAGTTCTCGGAAACAAAGGCTTCAAGTCGCCAAAATTGAGATCCTGTCCTGTCCTTAAGGACTCCTCCTGAAACTCAATATCCAGCACACCCTGAGTAAGAGGGTGAACATCCATCTGAACTCCTACTTCTCCTACTGGGGCAAGCCAATCCCCCTTTCCCAGAACAGAGATGAGACAGGGCTGAGCAGGGACACTATTTCATGATCAACACACTTTCCCAACTTCCTTCATCAACTGGGAAAGAAATGCTAATACAGGCTAAGACTTGAAGAGAAACCAGCAGCCTTTGGAATTTCCCTGATGCAAGGCAAGTAAAGAAGAGAGAACAGATCAGCAAAGACCAAGCAGCTGCAGAGATACCATGCCCAGGAAACTGGTCTATGTGACTGTCCTAGAACAGGGAACTTCTATGAAAATAGCTGAGTCTAACACAAAAGGCACGCATGCCTGACCTGTAGAATATGTTGACCTAGAGATCCACCGACAATCTCAATTAATGAAGCTCATATGTTTCCTCCTTCCCATGCAGAGACTGGAGACATATGAAAACTCAGGTGTGCTAATGTATCTCTGCATTTGTACACACACAAACCCATTTATCAGCCCCCTGTGACTACCTTCTCACTCCTTCACTAGGCAGCTTCTTCACCCAGGAACGCTGTGGTCTTATGGTGAAGCCTTCTGAGACAGTCACAACATTATCATCGCTCCTGCCTGCTGGAATTGAGGATGAGGGGTGCAAGTTTAGCATTTCTTTCATAGCACCTCCTGGAAATGCTCGGCGTTACCACTGCAGCTAGCCTGGCCCTCAGAGACAGAGACACCTGTGGCTGATGTGGCTAGCCTGACCACCACATCAGAGACACACTTTACAATTAAGGCACTCGCTGGAGAGAGAAATAAGCCATTCCCCTATTAAAACAAGTGTTGTTTACCACAAGAAACCTTTCTAAAGCTGCCTCGTTCAATTTACTCTATTCTCAGCACGTGTATGGTCTTTGCAGTTCGTGCAGCAACTCAGGAAGCCTGGACTCCAAAGCTCTCTGGGGCTTCAGCCAACCTGAAAGGGAAACTGGTATTGCATGTGCAGGGGAACACCACCCTCCCCAACGCCGATGACAGCCAGACTTTGTCCATTCCATCATCCCTCCCCTTGGAAAGCACCTGGCAAACCAAATTCTGAGTTTCATTAATGCATTCAGCTCACAGGGATGATTACAGTCAGTACATGCTTCTGGTCTTCTTTCCTTTTTAGCATCAGCCCCATAAGCTTCAGTTTATGTTTTCTTAAAACGCATAAAATGGCTGTAAGACTAAACACACCTCACACAGAAAAGCTCTACTCAGGTTCAGCTTTGCCATTTTTTAAAATAACACCTCCAATCTTTCAGGTAAGCAGCACGGTTTTAGCTCCGACCAACATGTCAAGAAAGAGCTGGTTTTGGAATGGCAACAGCCTGAGTGCACCGCTCCAGCTGAGCAGGTCTCGCAGCAATGACAGAACAGCATTTCTGTGAGCCCTATCATACAAAATTCTCAGTTAGAGACAAGCAGTTACACAAACAACATCTGATATTTTGTTCTCTAATCCTAGAGGGAAGACAACCAAGCCATCTCCCACTCCCAAGTTTTGACCTGGATAAAAATTTTACCACTCTCATCTTGACAAAAAAGAGGAAAAGCCTGTCCTTCAGGGAAGACACATCAGGTAAGTCTCCAGCCTGGACAAGGTGAGGTCATACACAGGAAAACTCTCACATGAGACATCAATTAAATCAGTGTTTCAAAGAGGCCTTTGCAGCCCACAGAGCTGGGCTAACTCACAAACAGAAAGCACCGAGTGTACGGTGTTCTATGGAAACGCTGTCTCCAAATCCCATGAGCATGTGTTAATCAAAATTTGTGAAGAAAGGGGAGTTCGTTATCAGCATTCTATTCTCTCACTCCAAGACAGAAACATGCGATTTACTCTTTGCTAAGAACGACACGTTAACTTGCTGCAAATACATTCTCAAGAGACCTCTAACACTAAAGGCACGCACAGCTGCTACTGCTATTTTCATACCCATTACAATCAGTAAATTGGACTCTAATCCATTCTTCTACACTCATCCTGAAGCAGCTGGTCTTCTTTTGTCGAAAGTAAACTAGGAATTCAGGCAATAAAGCATAAGGAACCCAGGACCAGAATAGCACCATGCCTCGTTGCATAAGCACAGCAAAGCACTTAGGAATCTGCAGAAAGATGGGAAAATGTTGAATCCAGATACATCTAGGGGACTGCAGCCCCCTGCACAGCAGTTATCACTGGGGTCAGTATCCATAGTGAGCCTACCTGTTTAGTTATCCTCAGCCTGTTCACAAGTCAATGCCCGATCCCTGATACTTCTGAGGCTAGAAAACATCTGCCAAGTATGCCACACTGTAAGCCAGAACAATCCCTCCCTTACACACTGTAAGATCAGAATCGTATCCTCCTGACTGCCCTAAAGGGATGCCAGAAACTCTGATGCTAAAAATCTGACTCTCTCTTAACATCCAATTACAGTGTAAAACAGAGACAGGGCAGAATCGAGAACGCCTGCTGAACCAATATGCTCTGTAACATCAACCATGAGAATCTGGAGCTTACCCAACCCTTCTGTCTCACAAAGAAGTAGATGAGCCTAATAAAATGATGAATCAGTCTTCCTTGCTTCTTTTTCCTGAATTACACACACTGAAATAAATTATAAACCCCCCAAACATTTAGACTTTCAAATGTTTTTTGCAGCAACAGCTCAAAACAGGGATAACTAAACCTTTAATTACACTATGGCAACTACTGGTATACAAGCAGTAGCACAGCTCTGCACATATTCCCCACAAAAACT